>CAJQUW010014374.1:0-30425 GCA_907163375.1 Prostheceraeus crozeri
GCTGCTGAGGTAAGTATACTAGCCCTGGGTGCATTCTCTCCTGTGCTACGTCAGTTTTATCATTCATTCTCTCCAGTGCTTTATGCTTCTCTGTAAAATCCACCGACACGGCAATGACAGTTACAATCAACAAACATGTGTTTTGGTCCCACTTACAATGCAGCTCATTAACGGCGTGGGGTTAACAAGAAGCTGTTTATACTAGAGATAAGAAATTTGACACCGAAGTCTATTGGAATATCGGAAGACAAGTGTGAATGTCATCCTCTCAAATTTTTGTCACTGAATTATAAGTCTCAAACTTATCACAATCTCTAAACCAACATTAGGATTAGCAAGGGACTTGCAAATACACGTATGTCAAACGCAGCCCATCTAGAAGTTCGGATTTTAGCCCTTCTTCTATGCGTCCGCATTGAGATTCAGAATAGAATTTTGAAGTCTGGGCTGCACTTCTATTTTTTTTCTCACGTTTTGTATCCATATTTTTCATTGTGTAAAGCGATAGGCGTACATTGCGTAGATAGATAAGGCTTATATAACAAGTATATAAGTCAAGAAGGGGCTTGAATGATAAAGGTCAGAATATTAATTACAGATAGTTGAATTTTCATATTAATATAGGCTACTCGGTGTGAATGGAGCCATGATATAGTGCTTCACGACGATAATATGCATGTTATTGACTTGTTATGTGCATAAACTTGGGCAATGTATGTTTATGTTAGAATTAGTTAGCGGTCTGAAAGAGACTACCGACTTAATTTGAAATTAACGAAGGAGCTGCATGTTTGTGAAAAATTCGCTCGTGGTTCTTCTAATTGAAAATACTTTAATGAATAAAAATCTTCTATTCATTAAAAGTCAATTATAAAGGCACTTTTAGTCATTTGAAATTTATGCATTCTTCCGAGCTGATATGTGATTTATTCAACTTTTTCATATGAAAGCCGTCAATACTTTTTGCGATGCTACAGCCAATAGACTGATCTCTCGTTGAGTAGTCAATTGAGTTCGTGCTGGATGATTGAATTTGGCTATTTGAGTTTACGAATTATTGCTACTGAATGAATGAGCGACGGTATAACAGCGAACTGACAGATTATCAGTGGTCTGTATGATTCATCCATTCAAGAAATCATCGTGAGTAAAAAGATTTACACTGTTTTTACTCCACTAGACTTTTTGTCACAGAATTTTGAAACGATCAAGTTTCCATTCGTGGCAAACTTCGTTTCTTTATCCGCTGTGAAGCTATTTGCAAGATCTTGAGGAACACCGCGGTTTGAACGAATTGTTCCCGTGAAGTGAGTTCGGTGAGAAAGCAGATAAGAAGCTAGCCGCACGCTTGCAAACCAATTATCAGCGAAAATGCGATACCCGAGGTCAAGGTATTCTTCCGACAAATGCACCACCATCCGTTCGGAGAGGCTGAGAGCTGTTGCGTATTGAGCAAAACGATCATGCTCAGTTTTCATGGAATGGAAGTCAAAGTTAAGCATGTAACCAGTGTCACTTTCACAGAGCATCTCTATCTTTATGCCAAATCGACTTCTCTTCGCTGGGATGTATTGTTTGAATACCAATCGACCTTTGAAGAGTAACAAAGACTCATCAACAGTTAAATTCGACTTTGGTCGGTACACAGAGCTGATGATACTACGTATTCGCCTTGCAAACGGTCGAATTTTTCGGAGGAGATCATGCTGATCACCTAGATCGCGATAATCGGCAAAACGAATGAAATGGTGCAGCAGAAGGAATCGATCGCGATTAATGGAAAAGTCACTTTGGAAGAATGGAGTGGACATGAAGGGGGCAGTGCTCCAGTATTCACTAAGTGAAGGCTTCTTGATGACACCTATCAGTAAAATCATACCAATAAATCTCTTCATTTCGGTGACATCTGTCTCTTTCCACTTTCTGAATCGAGAATGCGGTTTCAAATGCTCCTCTTCTTCTCTCAAATATTGATCTGCACGAATGTTTGTAAATTCAACTAAATCATTGAACAACTGTTCAGTTAAGAACAATTTCAACGATTTCTGAATCAGTGCCCGTATTAACAATCTGTCGGTAATCCTACTGTGAATTACCAACAGCAGTTGGTAACTTTCACAACAACTCAGTTCATGGTATTAACAAACTGACAGTAACATTCACAGTAGCTCTTCACTGGTTACTGCCATCGGCCAATCAGAATTCAGCATTGACTCCTTGGTCGATCACATCTTTATGAGACACATGTTAACTGTGACTGATGTACAATGACCAATATGTCTAAAGGCAAAGAACTCGATATTCGAATAATCGAGCTGTATGAAGAGAATCGCAGTATTTTGGAAAACAAGGGACGAAAGGCTCAAATCGATTTAAGAAAGAAAGAAGCCTGGGAGTCCATAACGCTGAAGATCAATGCTGAATTTGGTGTTCAGCTCACCACAAAAAAGGTTGAAGATAAGTGGCGCTACTTGAAACGAACATCAAAGAAGGCCAATGCTACCCATGTCAGAGCCAAACAAAGAACTGGTGGTGGCCCACCTCCGAAACCCCTGACAGAGACTAATGAGAAAGTGGTGAATGTGTTGGGGAAAACTGTTGGTTTCCTGGGTATCGCAGGAGGAATGGAATCAACGGTAGCTGACCTCATAACAAGCAACAACACCAATGATGTCGGAACTTCAAGTGATCCAGGACCTACAAACAGAGAGCATCAGAATACGAGTATACCCGACAATGCGAATGAAACTGGTATTGTTGCATTGGGTACTGATGAAAATAACGATCCAATAAATCTACCAACAAACCGACAGTGAGCCGGAAGAAATCACCTAAAAAGAAACTAAGTCAAGAGGACATTCTGCTCCTTCAGGAGAAAGTCCTAAAACGAGATCTTGAACTTCAAGAAATAAAATTCAGACTGTTTAGTAAAGCTGAAAAGTTTTTTGATATAAAATTAGCTGAATTTGATCGTGATGTTTTATAAGACTTTATCCTGAACGACTCGAGTTTTACTACAGAAAATATTTTCTGATATTTTCATTAGTATCAGTAGGCCCTCCATGTAAATGTGTGTTCATATGGTATTGGTGTTAAGTGTTCTTTGGTATTGGTTTTGGTTATATAATAGAGTTATCACAACAATCCTTTGTTTTTGTTTGTTCATGTACATGAAAGCTATCCATTGAGTACACGTATTTAGAATACATTTATGAAAAAGAATTCTATTAAATATATTTAATTCGGGATTATTAATTGAATTTTTAATTTGAAAGATCCCCAAACTACTCCGAAAAGATAATTTTCATTTGTTTTGCAACAATAATTGATTGCTATCAATGAAATTTGCCTTTCCTTTATAATAGAATTTTAGAAACTGTTAATTAATTATTAGTATAACTTGGTATCTTGCTTCAGAAGTTTAGTAGAAAAGTATAGTCTATAGGCCTTTTATTGTAGCCTATATAGTCTCTCAATCATATCCGTGTAATGAATAGCTTACGTTGGGCTATATTTTAAGAACTTGACATTTGAATTACATTTTATATAACTTTGTAGTTTTTTCGCCAAATTTGTGAATCATATAGAAATGGATTGTGCCAGTCGTCCGCGCGGCTGGTACAATACATTTCTATGTGTATACTCGTATACGATTTCAGTCTTAGCATTCATTTTAAAAGTCTCATTCACGCAATATATATTTTTCCTTTACAGTATCATGGCAAGGTTTATGATCGCTGCAAGCCGAAAAACGAAATCGTATAGGAAGATATTTGATCCCTTGGCTGAATTGAACGACAAAGAATTATATTCTAGATTTCGATTTGACAAGAACGGAATTATTTATTTATCTGATATGTTGAGAAATGATCTGCAGTCGGTAACGGCAAAAAGTCGAGCAATTCCAGTCGAAATACAAGTATGTACAGCACTGAGATATTTATCCTCTAACGATTTCCAGATAGGGGTTGCAGACGACTTTCATATATCTCAACCCGAAGTTTCTCTCATAGTAACCAGATTTATAGATGCAATTGTTAGACATGTTGATGACTTCGTTAAGTTCCCTTCTTCACGAGATGCAAGTCGGCATGCTCAATCAGAGTTTTACCAAATTGCGGGGTTTCCTCGAGTTGTTGGATGCTTGGATTGTACCCATGTACGCATTCTTGCTCCAGGTGAAGATGAAAATGATTATGTTAATCGCAAAGGATATCATAGTATCAATGTACAGGCAGTTTGCGATGCCAATGGGAAATTCATCAATTTCTCTGCGAAATGGCCCGGATCCACTCACGATTCATTCATATTACGTAACAGCTCTCTTTGGGATTATTGTGAAGCGGGGAGATTGGATGGAATAATTTTAGGAGATTCTGGATATCCGAACAGAAAATGGCTCTTCACACCTTACAGAAATCCCCAGACTGATGCCCAGACAGTTTATAACAGTAAACATAAGCGAACACGTGTTCTTTTGGACGTTTGAAACGACGCTTTGCAATATTACACAGTGAAGCGCGTCTTAATAGCGAAAAGGTTGCTAAAGTTGTAGCAGCTTGTATTATTTTGCACAACATAGCAATCGATATAAGATTGCAAGATTTGAGTGATGTTGAAATTGATGACCAAGAAACCGATCTTCCTCCTGTTGGGTCTTTCCCATTGAACTCATCAGCGTATCGAGATGCCTTTACAAACGATGTTTTTGGCTAATTGTTTATACTCGTGCAATATTTTTGAAATACAGAATTCTCAGCCCACTAGTTTTCTTATTATACTACAGTCAAAAATTCAAAATAATAACGATTGAAGTCCTCGTTGACATCGATTGTGTAAAGTAAATTAGGATGTATCATATTTACGTATGTGGAACATAAATGTGGTTACATTAATGTACGCTATCAATGTAACAAAATACTCTAGCCTTCATATTAATCATTTTGAGGTTAATTTGAGAATTCTGTTACGTCTCAATTATCTTGTCAATTACATGTACAGCTTTCTCGTAGCTATGCATAAAAGAAAAGTCTCCTCTTTATGGTAATCAGTCCAACAAAAACGATTATCTTTAAAAATCATATGAATCTGATTCTTTCATGAGGAATTTTGTTTGTAATATAAGTCTACCTCAAGCATAATTTGAAAAAATATTTCATAATTTTAATTATTGTATTGTTATTCATAACCTCCATAAAAATCAATATTGAAACCGGTACAGCGCTATAACGTTTTTTATATAGAAAATTTTTCAGTATATATATATATACCATGAGCAAAAATGCTTACTTTAGACTTTTTGATCAAAATTTCACAAAGGTATTTTTATAGACAAAGTTCGGCGAAGATTAGGCATATATACGCTCGTATATTTGCTATATGAGGGTGTAAAACAAAATAATACTGTTCATTTGACATGTTAGCTTAGCATGGTATACCATACTGAGTCATGTAGAGGACAGATTTCTAATTATTATGACTAATGAAAACATTTATCGACATTTTACCTACAGGTAGCTGTCGGTAACAATTTTGACCTGTTGGTGTTTGTAATTACCTACAGTTAAAATTTGTTAATACCAATTACCAACACCTACAAGTAATTACCAACAGCTGCTGGTAATTACCTACAGATAATATTTATTAATACCAATTACCAACAGCTACAGGTAATTACCAACAGCTGCTGGTAATTACCTGCAGGTAAATGATTGTTAATACGGGCACAGGTCTCTGTCGGCATTGACAGACAGCATCTCCTCCTCACCATCAGATGCAAGTCCAGGAACACCAAGGAAAGTAAATTTCGGCAAGGTCAAGTCAGAGTCAGTATCGATGAGTTCCCAGTCAAGAGGAGCGACTAGAGTCAATGGCAAATCATTCATAGGTAGTGGAGAGGCTGAGCTGAAGGGCACATGATTCGGAAACAGCGGAGAAGTCTGCGTCAAGGGTGCAGGATTCGGCAACGGAGAAACTTCAGGCGAAGGTACAGGATTCGGCAACAGCGGAGAAGTTTGAGTCAAGGGCGCAGGATTCGGCAACGGAGAAACTTCAGGCGAAGGCACAGGACGGCAACAGCAGAGAGGCCTGAGTCAAGGGCGCAGGTTTCGGAGAAAGAAAGGAGACTCGAGGCAGTTCAGGCTGTTCTTCGTCGGTGTCAGTGTCACCTTCGTAATCAAAAATAGTTTGATCGTTGATGTTGTCGATGTCACTTTCATCATCACTCAGGACCATCATATCGGCAACTTGTTCTTTGGTATATCTTCTCGACTCGCCATGTATGGAAACTATAGTTCAGATCACTTTTCTACAGGAGATTCAACTCTTGAATGAATCTGCATGCGATCTCACGCCTACAAACTCAACCACCGTATGTTTATTTCATAAAATTAGTTGATGGGCAATAGTGAAAGATGATTGTCATGTCATAGCTACTACCCCCCTATGTTGTTAGGCCGATCCTTGCATTTAGATAGATTACAAATTTCTATTCTGAATTCAGAGCAATTTGAAAACAGGTAAAAAGTAATTTGCCGCAATGTCGGCTCAAAGAAAATCACACTGTGGTGACATAATGATTACCAAAGCTTGACAGCCGTGAGCTTGCTTAAATTATTTTTGTTTATAGGCCTAAATCCTTTCCTTGATTCCCCAGTAACGCTCTGTAGCTAGCTGTGACTGCTATCGCTGTTCCAGATGTTTCATGTTTTACAAGTTGACTTAGTGTGTTTCGTTTTGCTAACGGTGTCTGATTGACTATTTGTTGATCTCTAAATGACGATTGGCACGCCTGATTAGAAAAAGAATGCTACCTTGAACATGAAGATAGACCGCTGACGGTATTTTGATGTTATTTTCATTATATCGATGAACAATTAATTTCAATCGCAGTACAGTGAGATGATACTAATTATAATGCCACCGTAAAATGATACTGCAGCAAATAATACTAAATGCAGTAGTAACCTTTATTGCTGTCAGCCTCCAAAGCTACATACTTGCATACCCAGGTGCATGTTCATATCAATATATAAATACACAGTTGCGTGCAGAGAGCGTAAATAACGAGAGGCGACACTCAGATAATTCCGCACCGCAGGCGGGCTCCTTCACTGACTACCGTTTGTTTACACTTCCTACCTCGATTTGTCAGCGACCTGAGATAATACGTGTATCTGGTCAGCGACCAACTTTGCAACACATGTTGGAATGTTAGCTAATCAATCAAATGAGAGTTGAGAACATATGGTTGAGAATAACTTTGCCTACGTTATTCGCCCATCTCATTCACAGGTTACACTTTCTTCCTCAGTTCGTTAGCGACTTAATATTAACATCACATGTTGGTATGTTAATAATATAAATGAGAACTATGAATCACTTTCTACACGTTATTCGTCATGCCTGGTCATGGAATACTGTGTCAGGCTTTTGGCTGCAATAATAGACGTATTTCTGAGACTACATCAGAGGGTCATCGCATCAGGTTTCATTTATTCCCAAAAAACAATGAACTATGCAAAAAGTGGGTGATAAAATTGAGGAACTCTTCATTAGATTCGTTGCCTTTAAAGGAACTATTAAAACCTCACCGCCGAGTTCTTCTCATTTTGAGGATTCCCAGTACATGTGCCCTAAGGATCGTCATACCTCCTCAAGAGTGCTACCAACTGCTGTTCCCACGATCGTCAACGCTCCTCATCCACCAACGAAACCCACTCCTCGATCACGTCCTGACATTGACAGCGGTCCTCCGAAAACTCCATGTGTAACTACAGATCCTCCATCTATTTCCAGTGCTCCTACATGCACTGTATCTAGCCCTCGTCTCGTCCGAAAATTTCGAAATCTTCAAAGTGCGTTGTCAAAGTCCAGAAGAACAGTAAAGAGACTAAGATTTGTGAAATCGATCCGTCAAGCAGGAACCTCTAACTTCGACGTTGCAAAACTGCCAGAAAAAGTTCGATGTTTTTTCGCGGCACAACTGAAAGCGGTGGAAGTAAATCGAAGTGGAATGCGTTGGAGTCCGCAAATCATCGAGATAGCACTGGGAATAAAGTTCCGGTCTACAGCGGCCTACAAATTCCTACTAAGTCAAAGTTTCGCTTTACCCAGTGTGCGAACTCTGCAGCGATCGATAGAAGACGTCTGTGTGTATTCTGGACCCTGCCTTACACTAATGGATCTAATGGCTAAGAAGTTGAATGCAATGAAACCAGACGATCGCATGGCTACTCTATCATTAGATGCGATGAAAATTTCACCGGTCATGCGGTACGATGAAAGTTAAGATTTCATCAAAGGCTATTAAGAGGCTGGGTCTTTCGGTCGTTCTCCAACAGTTGCTGATGAAGGGATAGCCGTAATGGTGAGAGGAGTTCGATCACACTGGAAGCAATTAATCGGATATTATTTGATACGCCACTCAGTGAAACAGGAACGTTTTCTTCAAATAATTTTTGACTGTCTTCGCAAGTGTTGTGAAGTTGGTCTGAAAATCATTTGCATTGTTTGCGATCAAGAAACTACACAATTTGTAAGTATACGTAATCAAGGAGTGACACCACATTATCCCTACCTAATAAATCCTGTGATGGAGAACCTGTCTACGTTGTGATCGACGTACCTCATTGTTTGAAGAACACTCGCAATGTATTATTTCGGCACTACACAATTCTCTATGAGAATAGAATGGTGGAGTGGGGTCATGTCTTGAAACTACATGACCTTGAGAGATCTAGTGACGCCAAAGCCCAACTACGTCTTGCTCCCAGACTGAAATCTGTCCACGTCAATTTACCTATGGGTAAAAATATGCGTGTTGACATCGCAGCTGAGACTTTGAGTCGAACGTCCGACGGGGAAAGCAATCAGAACTTACGTACATTTTGAAAGGATGTCATCAGCAGCGCTTGATACGCCGAGTTCTGCGAGAAGATAAATGAACTGTTTGACATCTTGAACTCTTCAGCGTTTGAAAGAGGATCAAGGTCACCTATCACCAAGACTGATTGGCCCTCGAAGAAGCGGTTTCTGGAAGAAGCTATGAAGTGGATATCAAGCTGGAATTTATCGAGAAAGGGCATCGTCAAAACTTCAATGCCATTTGTTACTACATGGCTGATCTCAATATCGAGCCTAATTCGCATTGTGGACCATCTTTTTCTTATCACGGAAATGCAGTATGTGGGAACTCGAAGATACACTCAAGATCATGTCGAGAACCTCTTTGCTGTCATTCGCAGTCATAATGGCCCAAATGAGACTCCAGAGAGCACTCAATTCGTGTCTGCTGTGAAAGCGTGTGCGATTTCTCAGCTCCTGAGGCCGTTAAGTTCGAACTCTAATTGTAGTGAGGACGACGACACTCTTCTCCTGGATCTGGCAACTCAGAGGCAATCGCTACTACATGCCAAGACGCCAGATCGGAATCAGCTTCCGAATAAGCCTCCTGAAAACTATGCCATCGAGGAAGATACAATCGACGCCGTGATCAACTCCGTACTTCAGGACACAACCACGACTTTGGATACCATTCAGACGGAAGTTTTATACTACATCGGTGGATATTTACTTCATAAAGTTGATTTGTGTCGGACTTGTAAAGATGTACTAACTGATACAAGTAACTGTGAATCCGTATATGCGAAGCACAAACAGTACAAGAACGCAAACCGAGGACTTCTATGTCCTAGCGAAAGCTTCATATGTATATTGAAAGAATGGGAAATTGTTTTTCGTAATAATGTACCGAATGTTTGTCTAGGACTAAATGTGATGAAAAATTTGAAGTTGAAGATTGCCGATAAGATCAATGGTTTGCTTCCAGAATATCATAAACATCATGATGCATTCCATAAAGTTTCAACTGTTTTTTTAGGTCTCAGATTGCATCATCATTGTAAATTAACAAATGAGAAAAACAGATCTGTTCAGGAGATGCTGAGGAAGAAGAGAAAATTGAAAAAATCATGTCAGGATAACTATGATATTGTTTTTTATCTCAAATAAAGAGGGTAATTTTTTGGGCCATTACAAAATTCAACTCTAATTTCACATATTCATGTCTTGTTTTTAGGTGTTTTGAAATATTATGATGAATGACAGTAGTGGATTCATTTATTGATGCAGTATACATATTTTAACGCACAATATTCAACAAATAATTTCTAATTGATGCATTATCTTGTTACATATCATTCACATCATGTAATATTCCATGACTTGATCAGTTAAGCAAGGGATGAGATCAATTTTTGAAATCATCAACTGTATTTCATCGAACTGATAATGTAGTGCTGCTTCTAAAACAAAAGTTTACATTTCATTTAAAAAGCTATATTAACTAACTTGATATGCTTATCGAAGAACTTCAATGAAAAGTAGACTTGATTATGATGCAGCCACTATGACTTCCGTGAGTCTGTGAAAATTGGCCTCCCGCTGATAGATCGCAGGATCATCGCACCTGTTTCAGAGTAACAGAAGATTTTAAGAATTCGGTCAGCTTTCTGATGTCAGGTGTAATCATTAGGGAAGAACAGGAGCGCATGTTGCCCGTTTTTAACATGCGCTGAATGGGAAGTGTCGCCTCTCGTAATTAACGCTCTCTGGTTGCGTGCGGTGCTACTTATCGATAGGCATGCGATGTGCAGACAGGCCCGCGGGAACGTGGGGTGCAGGGGATGTGGTTGCACCCCCAATAAATAGATCGAGGGTGCGTAGCACCCTCAATGTTATCACTGCTATAGTGATTGACTTTAGTGAGCATGCGATAGCGCTTTTCTATGCTTCTGCAGCCAGCCTATGTCACTGCCCGTGCTTTCCCTTACTGGTTTGTCGTTGCACAGAATGCGCACGCGAGTAAAACTTGTCAGCTTCGCTCGCCTTTGTTGGCGAGCGAAGCCGGTCGACACTAGAGAAAATATATATTAAGAGAATGTCAGCTTACGATTCAATCAGTACAAATTTTGTCAGACAAAATAACTCTTTGTCTGATTGGCTAGTTTCACATACACGCACGCTATCATTTCACGTATGATTACACGCATCGCTCACGTTTCACAGCACGCGCGCAGGCTGTCATTTTAATCTTTCGACGCAGCGAGTTAAGATGTCTTCACCGCCAGCAAAACGTAGGAAAGTGCAAAAATCAATACAGTCATTTTTTCTCGGTCAACCTTCCAACAAAAGTAGGCCTATCCACGCTTCGGAGGAGGAACTGTCGACAGCCAGCGCGAGTACAGAAGAACGTCAAGAGAAGTCGGAGTGAGTTCAACACTTTTTGAATCTGAACATTATCCTCGTTATTCAAATACTGGTATTATTGAACATGGTGTCTCAAAAGTCACACATAAGGCCTATAGAAAAATGAAAAACAAAATTTGATATTTTTAACTCAAACTTGATGTGAAAATTTATGTAAAACAGAATTTGTAAATGAGGTTGTAAATGAAAAAGAGAATTTAATTTTAATGTATATTTTCGAACAGCAATTTACTTAGCTATTGTATGATGTCCCCACCAGGGTTGTAAAAAGTCCGTCAGCACCGTCAGCGGTGCTGACGGGAAGGGAAAGGGGAGGCGGGAAGGAAGGAAGGGAAAGGAAAGGAAAGGAAAGAGGGGAAGAAAGGGAAGGAAGAAGAGAAGAGGTATTACCAGGATGGTTTTTTATCGCTCTAAAAAAGCACCATTTATCGCTGAAAAGAAACGGAAAAATCGTATTTATCGCATTTATATAGATTCCTCTCGAAAAGAAGCAAAAATCGAAGAAAATGGTGAGTCAAACTCGTTCTCTCCCATTCACTCAAAGAATCTGTTTCCATAAGTCTTTCCCTCCCATATGTTTACATCAGGCCTAGTCTAGCAGATGCCTCCTTCGGACGTTTTTTGAGCAAAGATAAAATCGGATATAATGAGATCGAAATTATCCTTTAGTCAGTGAAATAGGTGAAAATCGCATTTATCGCTCAAAAATTGAAAATCGCATTTTGTTGTCGCACAGTTGTACACCCTAGATGAGTGCCCATACATTCTCTTTGTGATATAGTATTAAAGATATTACGTTAACAATTTGAGCGTTGATTCGTGAAAAAAATGCATGCGTAATTTCGGTTTAGTTATTATATTTTTTATTTATATTGCAGAGATGGATCGGAAATGGAAATGGATCGAGAGAAGGATGTATCAACAATGACGTTGTGTGTACCAGAACGGAATTTCGTATTTCCTGGACGGAAGTTTGGTACGGAATCGAGTGATCGAAGATGCCAACATGAATGGTTTTCCAGATGTTCATGGCTCCGCTATAACCAAGTAAGTGACTCCGTTTTTTGTGTCAACTGTTACGAGGCCGAAGGCAAACGTCTGCTACTCAATGTTTCGAAAAAAGACTCTACATTCTCAACACAAGGATTCAAAAATTGGCGCAAAGCTCACGAAAAATTCAACTCTCATGAAAAGTCAAATGCTCATCGGACGGCAACAGAAATTCTCCTGTCAACGTCGAAGAAAAATCCTATAATAACATCGCTATCTCGAGCCGCAAAGAAAGATCAGGAGACAGCACAAAAATTCTTGAAATTGGTTTTCCGATCTGCAAGGTTCTTAGGACAACGAGGTTTGCCGTTTCGTGGAGACGATCATAAAGGTGGATTGTTTTGGGGTCTTGTGAAAGAGCGATGCGAAGAAGATCCTGTTGTCTTGAGTTGGTTTAATCGTCGTAACAACTGGATGTCAGATACCATACAGAATGAAATAATTGAAAGGTGTGCGTCTTTTTGCCTTCATAAATTGCAAGCCTCGGCTCAGCAAGCGAGCTATTACGGAATCACTGCCGATGGGACTACGGACATCGCCGGTGATGAACAATTTTCAATCAGCATACAGTATGTTGACAAACAGCTTCAAGTGCACAGTGACTTCCTGGGCTTCTATAATGCACCGGACTCCACGGGAGAAACCCTGACGAAGATAGTCAAAGATGTGTTCTTGAGACTGAATTTGGATTTTAAACGTCTTCAAGCCTTTTGCTTTGACGGCGCAAGCAATATGAGCGGCCATATCAATGGAGTGCAAGCGCGACTAAAGCGGGAGTTGCCTGGGAGTGTATATGTGCACTGCTCTAATCACGCGTTAGACCTTGTTCTTCAAGAAGTTGCACGAAACACCAGCATCGTAGCAGAGGCTATTTTATTTGCCAAAGACTGTGCGAATCTTATTCGAGATTCATCGAAGCGTTTTGAACGTGTATAAGTCGATGTTTGGCGAAGACGAAGTTGTTCAAAAGCTGAAGTCGTTGAGCGCGACGAGATGGTGTGTTCGCAATGGGGCACTCAAACGCCTGATTGACTCATATGCTCAGGTACTCGACACAATGAAAGAATTACACGATGACTCCTCAACCCGAGAAGAAGTGAAGGTTCGAGTGCGAGGCCTGCTCAGGATAGCGCAACGCAGTTCAACAGTTTTTGGGTTGATGGCATCTCTGAAGATCTTCGAACCATGTGAAATGTTGGCGAAGGAATTGCAAGGGCATGTTACGGCAAAGGGCACCAAAGAAGGAACGGATTTGCTTCTCTCCACGATCCAAAGCTTGCGTGATGATCACACAGTGGAAAAATTGATCACATGCGCAAAAGAAAAGGGTGAAAAACTCGGACTGAAAATCAGGTGTAGAAGCCGAATAACCCGCACTCCTCTTCGTTTGCGACACACGTCTGTTGTAGAAGATGTCAGTGTGCAAACACAATCTATAGAAAGCGAATGGCGAAAAGAGTATTTCCAATGCGTTGATCTGGTTACAGCTGAGCTCAAAAGACGTTTCACACAAGATGGGTTGAGCCTTGCTGCTGAGCGAGAAGAATTCCTCATCTCATCGGCTTCGACCGTTCTGGACTCACCACTGCCCAGCCTACCAGCGGACTTCAACGAAGACAGGTTGAAAAGAGAGTTGGTTCTGTTACCGAACATATTCCAAGGAAAGGCTGTCCAGAATATGTCCGACTTCGTTGCTGTCTTCGCAACATTACAGACAGAGACTCGTAATCTGTTCTGTGAGGTTCAGAAACTGGTGTCTTTAATACTGTGTCTGCCAGTCAGCACTGCTGCATCGGAGCGCACATTTTCCCTGCTTCGACGATTGAAGACTTGGCTACGTAGCAGTATGACACAAAAACGTTTGTCACACTTGGCTGTCATAGCCAGCCACAGTGATCTTCTTTGTGATCAGGACGTTCTGAAAGAACTCATGACTGACTTTGTGAAAAAAACGCCAGAGCGACATGCGGTGTTTGGTTCGCTATGATAAGCGTGATGAATTATCTGTAAATATATAGTGCTAATTGTTCATACATTTTTTGATGAATTTTTTTATATCTAACTATAGCAATTACGCGTTGCATGAACTCATTTTAAAAGTAGTAAGCTCGGGATGGTTACGTAATCTTGATCTGCACCCCCTAGAAAATAATCGTTCCCGCGGGCCTGTGTGCAGAAACAGAATTTGATATTTTCTAAATGTCCATGCGTTTACAGTTAGACATTGTCGTTGCACGCTATGGCATGTATCATATTCGATATTGAAAATGGCGCTAACACGTAACGCGAATAATCACGAAATTATCTAAAATTGAACTCCTCCTTGACTTTTTAACGAAGTCATCAAATGACATTATGATAGAAAAAGCCTTCCTATTCGAAGGTTACAAGTGAAGTTTTCTCAATGGACATTTAGACTTGGGTTTCAAAACCACTATGGAAAAATCGTCGTATCGACGAATGTACGCCTTTTCGTCTTTCAGCACTTCGGTCTTCATTTGAACTTCATTTTGGGCATCGGTCGCCCAGCTTCAACAACATTTTTTCGGCAAATATTCTGCCAGATCGATAAACCAATTGATAGCATAAAATGTCCAAGACAGTTCTACATCGTACATCAGACAACGCTTTGTTCTTTTCTGGTGATGGATGACCAATATATAACACATCGGACTGGCTCATGCAATGCATACACATGCACACAAGTCAGTCTGATGAGATCTGGGCTATCTGTATCATTTTCTCTAAAGTGAGCGATGCGACAATTTCGCCGAATGTAGCCACTATATAATTTCACAGGCTTTTGTATAGGAGCTGTGCGAGAAGACAGCGTGCACAGACTGCGAGTTGGTTAATGCAAAAAGATAGCACCAGTGAATGCGGCGATGCCTCACCGTTGTTAAAGCTCTTTAGATGTCATCTCCCTCAATGAAATGACTTTCTATTGGATTTATGCGATATTCTGAGCCAAACTGTCCTCAATCTTGGGAGGGATAAAAATGGTTAATTTTCAGAATATAAGTGAGGCATTCGCCGCATGCACCGCATCTATTGACCGCACGCCACTGTAAATACATTAAATGCAGCCAACACATTGCTCTTGTTGTCATATTATGACACACTGCAGACCTCATCCTCTATCTTTATCTCTTTTCCGATATAAAATTGGTGACTTTTGCAGTTGCGTACAATTGATAAACATTTGAAAACATGCTGTCTGTCGCACATTGTGATGGAGAAATAAGAGAGTTTCCATCAAAAGTGGACGTCCGGAAGTCTGTCGCAGAGGACGAAGTGCCATCAAATATCTTCGTCGCTGCACACCAAATATTTTCTGCCTCATTTATGAAAACCTTTGAATACCGGTATTTATTTATTCTGATTTGAGGTGACCAGCAAATCGGATTTGTATCCGGCTTAATCAATATTGATCAGACATCGCACCGGTTTTGAATTTCAAGAAGGACAGTCAGAGTTGCTAATCACAGTACTTTCACCACTGCTAGGTTCAGATTGCACTTCATGAATGGAATTGATATTTGTTGTACATAAATGATCATATCACATTACACATTCCACCTAAAAGTCAGTTTCGAAAATGCATGTCCGTGCTGGTCCTTTAATAACACAGAGCATCGGATTTCGATGTTCAAAATTATCAGGGGCTGAATAAATTTGAATGCAACTTGAATGTAACTATACTCGTGCCTCTTTCGTTTCATTAGATTGTTGACTTTTTGCCAAACAATCGCACAGCATAAGATTTTTTTTAAAATAAATGATTAACTCAAAAAGCTTAATGTTTCAAAAAAATCATATTTTAAAGTTTAGAGGATGTTTAATAGTTGATTGTAATTTCAAAATGTATTGTAGTTTCCTTTAAAAATTGTTTATCAGAATAAGGTTATCCTCTATAAGGCTGAAAGAATGTGACTGAAATTCAAAGAAACGAAAAATATCAGGATTTTTAACTTCTTCAGTCAATCTCTTCAACAAATACTCCATCATTGAAACACTACTAATTTAATTGAAGATGAAATAAAGACAAGTAATTGCGAACTATGTAATCCAAAATAAATCACAATTTAATGAATGTGTTACATTTATGTTATAGCAGAACAATGACATCATTGTCACTTGGTTAGTCCTATTAACTCTCTGAAATTAGTAACCGAAATTGTCCGGGACTGTTCTCGGGAATACAGTAAGGCTATGAAACTTTCAAAATCCTACTGTCTCCATCGATTCCGCAAGCTACTTTTTGAATTATGTTTGTTATTTGAAGTAGCACTGTCATAAATGAAATTCAATGTCATTATTATTTAAAATCATTTTTCATTGTGTTGTGTATGACTATGTGAATGACTGTTTGTGACAATCTCTTCATCTGAGACAGTCCATAGTTAGTGGAGGATTCCCATTTTCTTTGTGACTGCTGTCGGTCTGTAATGTGCTATCTTGCCATCAGTGTAGCTGTCAGACATTGTGACTGTTCGTTCATTACATCGATGGATGCGAGCCAACAAAGTTGTTTTCCTCTTCTCGCATCAAAATACAACACATTGACTAAGGCTTATTCCACTCTTGAAATTTACTCTTTTTCTCTTTATTATGAAGACAAAGTTCAGGCCTAGGTGGCCTGCGGTCGTAGGTTCGAATCCTAACAGTCACACATATTTTCCATGACAGTTTGATCTATCGTTTATTTTATTTCATTCTTATTGTTAATATTGCAAATGATAATCATAATTATGTAATACACATAGGATCGGACTCTATTCTATAATATCGATATCATGAATCGTGACATTGATTTTATAGTCCTATATTTAAGATCATAATTCATCAATATGTATAATATTGATGAAAATGCTTCCACTGATTTTCAGATTCACGAATAGCTGACTTTAAAGTTATCACTTTTAATCCGCTACGCTTTCTAGTTTTCTACTTCTTATTCTTTATTTTACTACAACTAGCATCAGTCAGTCGCACGTATTTATCAAACTGGCAAATGTATATACAGTCAACAAGTTCGTCTCGTTCACAGGCTCACAAGTATGTGGTATTGCTTCTCTCTCGACCAGGTTAGCTTTCCCATTTTAGCTAGGAATAAGCGGGCCATTGCAAAGTACAGCATCGTTGAACGAGTTAATCATTTCGCACATGGGCAGTTTTACATGGAACAGAGAGGGCATGCCTCCAGGGAGCGTAATTTTCATGTGATGACGTCATCCGGAGAATTTTCAATGCTACTCACTCAGACCGTGATCACGCGACCTAATCAACTTTTACGAATTTTTATGTGATTCTGTTCAAATGAGTCAAATTGCTCAAATGCTGTCTTTGGTGAATGACGCTAGGAATCTGTGTTCAGGAAATCTCGATCATGAGGGAGTGTTGGATTTGAGTGGAGGAAAAGTGCAGAAGTTCACCTCTACGCTCTGTCTCGTCTCATCCCCGGTACTGAAGATATGCCTTTATTTCCTGATGGGGGGAGAATAATTTCAGTAGATAGGCCTTACATTAATTTACACTGAGCATTAATTTATTACTTTTGTTATGAGCAACACTGATAGGTGTAGAACTAATTTCCTCACGATTCTTCATAAACTTAATTGTCTAATCATCAATTATTAACTTTCCTTGTTCAGAAAGATGACAAAGGAATTCAAGTTGGAGAAAATGCTTAATGGAATAATTAAAAGGAATTATTACCAAATGAATGCATTGGGGAATCCCTTTCAAGCATCAAATATGACTATCTCCTCCTCATTGCATTTATGGTTTCCATTTATGCGACCATTTTTAAAATTATTCGCGTGCATTCTATAGATGCGAGGATGAGATTGGTGCTATAAGAATCGATGTCCTTTTCCTTTTGATCACCACTTTTTTTCTGGCTTTAGTTACGACGTTAACTCCAAAAACTTCCGGTCGAAAACTTCCCCCTACTATCGAGCTCAAATCTAACACTGTCAAGAGGTCTCAACGTTTGTATTCCAGAACTCAAAACTCAATTGATATTCAGATTTTTTTTTCAAATTAGGATTTTTATCCCAGATAGAATTTTCGACGTATCAAGCCCTTTTCGCTTATTCGCATCATTTTCTCATGAAACCGTTTCAATATCTTATTATTTGCCTCCCATTGGACGATTTTTTATTTTCGGGGGTTATAAACGTTGAACTTGTTTTTGTGGAGGAAGATCTCACGACAAGTTTTCCATAATAGTATTTCAAACTTTGTTTAGTTGTCATCTGTCAATAAACAGTACATGTATGTGAAAAAGGTCATTGACAGTCTTTATGAGAAGGACAAAAGAATTCACTGGCAAATTTGCTTAAAAAATCACTGTCGAAAGCGCCAAACTAAGTCGTCCTAAAATATGAACAATTTTATGATATATTCGGATGTGTCTCTCATAGAAAGTATAGAAAGTATATATGAATTTGTGAATGAAAATCAAACTATACAAACAAATTCAGAATGCTTCATAATAGTACAGAAGAAAAGATATCATCATGAGAAAGGTAGGAGCTGACTTCGAATAAAGGTAACTTTTTTTGGAAATATTCACCCTTTCGTGAAATAGGTTTTGATTTTACATCACAGAATCAGGTAGTCGCTTGAATAGCAATGGCGACTGTAATAATAAATATGCTAATAATTATAGTTTAAATAAGTTTGCTTGTGGTGCAAGCCGCCACTGATATGCGCGTATGGCAGTTTCTTGTCAACAAAGGATTAACAACAGAACATTTCAAAAATACTACGAGAACCTGAATAAGGGCGGTTTTAGACGTATAGTTTTGTATGCACTTGTTCCCCCATATGTAGATGCATGACATCACCTCACTGAAACTGCACACACTTAATTTAATTTATACCGATGACGGTGTATCGGACAAAGAATGTATAAATAAAATGTGTTATTGCAAATCGATGATAAAATAAAATTTCTTATCATCCATCAATTCTTTGCGTTCTAGCGCCTGTGTTTTTCGATTTAAAATTTCTGATATTCTACTTCTTATCATTTTTTTATTGACGAGAGACGTAATTCAATACGATGTCACTCAAATGGATACAAAATGCCCGCAGGAAGAAATGTCTCACTGCAATAAATTGTCTCTGAATAGTGAATACCGATTATTATATTATGTTGATCAAAAAGTCTCGAAGCCAATGAAAAAATGATTCTTTATGACCACGCATACCTGAATTTCATACCAATGAACAAGGGAACCGTCAATTTGATAAAGTGCGAGCAATTTGGAGCTATATAGCAACTTCTTCAGAAAGCGGTTTCAAAGCTTTGATACCTTATCAGTATAGAATGAGATAATGAGAATGTCAGATATTAGAAAAAACATCAGCGCTCGTCGTGGGGCGCATAAAGGAGTTGAGAAAGCAATGAAGAGAAACAAGTTGAACATGTGTCATTTGCATTCGAACATGGGTTTTAGGTGATAAGATGAGTGATCTTATCAATGGTAAGTTAACTTACCATCCCGCACTGAGTAGAATGTTGATCATGGTAAGTTAACTTACCATCCGCACCTGAGGGAATGAGACAAAATTTGCCTCAGCAGCGAAGGGGTTAAGAGGACCTATGGTTCGTTCACGGGATTAGGTTAGTGGGTCGACTCAAGACTTTTGTAAAAACTCTGAAAATAGAAAGGAAATTGAATTAGATTAGAATTAGAAAATATATTTTAAAGTAACTTACTCGGCTTCTTCTTTTTCACTTTTCTGACGATGAAGTCCTCCAATTGTCCGTCTATTTTCAAATTTAAATGGAGGCACTTCACCCCCTCCCCCTCGTAGCACATTTGCGTTATATCAGGGTCATCTGTCATAGTGGGCACGTCGCAGATGTCGTTCTCGTAGAGGGGGAGGTGTACCTCATAGCTCCTCTTCACTCCTCTCTTCAACAAACCACTCATTTTCTCACATTCACTCCCCAACTTCTCATTTATCGCCCTCACTTCATCCACATCCTTCGCAATCACTCTCAATCTCTCACATTCAGCCTTCTGCTTCTTCAAAACACGCTTCAACTCATCACACTCAGACACCTTCGCCATCATCTCTTTCTTTTCCTCAGACCAACGCTTCTCCGCCTCCATCATCATCACCATCTCCTCTTTCATCTGCTTTATCGCACTCACTTTCCCTTTCAACAACTCATTCTCCGCCAGCACTCTCTTATTCGTATTCTCCATCGCACTCATTCGATCCTTCATCTGATTGTATTCAAAGCAATCACTCGACCTCTGATCTTTCTGAGGCGATGAGGAGGCTTTTGGCTTTCCTAAGGTAACCTTGTCACCGAAAAGCCTCCTCATCGTCGCGTCCCGCTCTTCAACAACACTCTTCTTCTTCTGCATTACAACACCCCTCACCTCGCTCTCTTCCTCTTCACTACTCATCTCGCTCATAGCGAGATCACGATCGAGGTCTGCATCAGTCACTACAGGCGCTACAGGTACTTTCTCAATCACCCTCACTACAGGCACTACAGGCGCTTTCTTAATCACCCTCTCTTCAGTCGCTTTCTCAACCGCAGCCTCAATTGTCTTCACCGCCTCATTCTCTTCATCCTCCAACAACAAACCCTCAAACCACGCCTTAAAATCGCTATCCGTAATCTTCCCCGACTCACACTCTTTATGATTTTTATAAAAATCCTCCGCCGCCTCATCCTTCCCACACTCAACACGCTCAACTACGCACACTCTCTTCAACACACGCTTCTCATGTCCATCAAACGCCGCAACATGCTTTTTCAATTCAGTTCCGCGAGCAATTCTCCCACAGGAGCATTTCCCCACGAGGAATCGTACATTTTTCGAGGTAGTCATAACGTGAAACTGCAAGAAAAACAAAGTCGCTTGTTAGCAAACGAAATGATATTGTCTTACATGTAGTCGTCGAGGATAGACAAGTTAAGCTGATGAATCCGTTACAGGCATTACTCAGAGGGGATCTTATCCCAACTCCAAGGCCTCGGCCCACAAATCCAATCTCCGACGGACAGAGCGTGCGTCATATCACTGTGTTGGTATTCAGACCCCGATTTTGACATGAAAATCGGTGGAGTTATTTACATCAGGAAACAAGTCTCGAGCTGAAGCTCGCCTCGTACAACATTATAAATGCCTTAGTTGAATTCAGCAGGGTCAAAAACCCCAGAAAACCTCCAAAACTAGTGAATTTAAATTTTTCAACTTTTTAGCACTACTTATGAAATTTTATAAGTAGTCTATCACTTAGGGCAGGTCAATAGCGACCGAACCTTTTTTGAATCAAGTCAAACGGACTTGTAGAAGCAAAGTTACAAGCCTTTTAAGTTTTGGAGTCTTTTATGGCCTGGAGACGAAGGCCATCTCCTGGCTAACCTCTAAGTCTGACGCCTCAGCTGATATCAGCAATGAAATTTTCTAAGTCGGTTTCTTACAGGAACCCGGAATTTGGAATGTCCGAAGCTATCATCGGAGCTCAGAGAGACGACCTACCTCTGACAATCGCTCTCGTCTTAATGACAAGTCTCTCTCGGTTCCCAGCTTATATAGTGTGTGGCGATCAGCTGATGACGTAATACCCATCATCCAAACACTGAAAACCCGTCTATCATCGATTCTGGAGGTCCGATTGAGCTGGAAATATACCAAATCCATGTAGAATTTCACGCTGAATCCGAATCTGGCCTCCGTTTTCCCATCCGATGCTTCGTTTGGGCGCTACACACCAAAACGTCCCAAATTTTAACTCTGTCGTTTTTTCGAAAAATGTTGAAAATTTTTTCTCTCCGATTGACTTGAAACTCACCATACAGATAGGGAATTTCACGCTGATTCCAAATCTGAAATCCGTTTTCCAATCCGATGCTTCGTTTTGAAGCTACAGCCCAAAACGTCCCAAATTCTAACTCTGTCGTTTTTCGCCAATGTCCCAAACTCTTAAATGGCGTCTCACATCTAAACGAAGACAGATATGAACAAGCCGTTTCTTTCACTGAATTTGTCTCACTCTTAGCTTTCAAACGAGCTATGGCACGACAAAATCCGTCCACTAGAAGCCAAGATCGAAGCGAGCTGTCCAGAGGGGGGGGGACGTCAGCGAAATTTTTTCTCTCCGATTGCGTTCAAATTCACCATACCGATGGAGAATTTCACGCTGAATCCGAATCTGGCCTCCGTTTTCCCATCCGATGCTTCGTTTGGGCGCTACACACCAAAACGTCCCAAATTTTAACTCTGTCGTTTTTTCGAAAAATGTTGAAAATTTTTTCTCTCCGATTGACTTGAAACTCACCATACAGATAGAGAATTTCACGCTGATTCCAAATCTGAAATCCGTTTTCCAATCCGATGCTTCGTTTTGGCGCTACAGCCCAAAACGTCCCAAATTCTAACTCTGTCGTTTTTCACCAATGTCCCAAAATCTTAAATGGCGTCTCACATCTAAACGAAGACAGATAGGAACAAGCCGTTTCTTTCAGTGAATTTGTCTCACTCTTAGCTTTCAAACGAGCTATGGCACGACAAAATCCGTCCACTGGAAGCCAAGATCGAAGCCAGCTCTCCCGAGGGGGGGGTAGGGGGGTAGGGGTAGGGTGGGAAAAACTTGTTGAACTAACTTTTGACGAGAAAGACGATGGTAGCACTGGCGCATCAAAATTCGACACTTTGGAAAAAATTTTTCATTTTTACCGTAAACAGTCACTCTGACACTTCCCTAGATGCCCGTTTTTGGATAAAACATGCATGATTCCCATGCATGATCATACATGATTCATGCATGATCATGTATGATTTATGCATGACCATGCATGTTTCATACATGATCATGCATGTCTCATGCATGATCATGCATGCACCATACATGGCCATGCATGATTTTCATGCATGTTTTATCCATGAGACATCCATGTTATATGTATGAGACATGCATGTTATATCTATGAGACATGCATGTTTTGTCTATGAAATATCAATGATTTAATCATGTGACATCTATAATTTTACCATCGAATAGATGAAATTAACCAGGGATGCTAGTATCATTGTACAATCTGTATTGTAAGTTTATAGCACATTTTTGTCGTGGAGTGATGAATTCTACATGTTGCATGAATACAACATTGTAAAATTTACGAACATGCAGAACTTACTTTACAAATTGAAATACATTCATTACATTCCTGGCAAATTCCAGTCACTCCAGCATAGATGTGGCGCAAAGGCCATACATTATCTTCGATATAAAATTGCACATGTCACAGAGTCATTCAAATGCAAATTAAATAACCGTGTATAAAATCAACATCATGTTTATAGCAATGTATCGAAGACACAAGGAAAATTCATGCACAACGTGAATTAATGAAACGCAAATGAATCAGTCTCTAACACAGTTTTCAATCTCCGATTCAAAAAACATTTCTAATGAATTTATGGAATAAAAAATTAGAAAGAAGAGCTTTTACATGTTATTTGTAATTAGTTAAATAAGGTATTTTTCAAAAAAGACTCTGATCGAATAACAAATCATAATTCTAAAAGCTATCAGAGAAGTGTATTTTCTAGAAATGTTTTAAAACGATTAAAATGGCAGTGCAAGCGATTATTCGGAAGATGTTACTCTGAAATATTCTTAGTAGTAACAAAAGGTCCATAATAAACACAGCGCGCCCCACCCCTCTGGAACGGTAGAGTGTCGTGGTCGGCCGCCGTGGTGCTTCGGGTCTGAGTCCCCCCCTCTGGAACGACAGAGGTTGTGGTCTGTCGTGGAGTGCCGGCCAGGTGGGTTCCCGTTCACAACATGTTCGCTGACTCCCCCCCCCTCTGCAACGACAGAGTGTGAGACTCGAGTGAGTTGGTCCGACCGCCTGGTTGACTTGGGCGACCGTCCAGGTTGACGTGGGCGACCGTCTAGGTTGACGTGGGCGACCGTCTAGGTTGACGTGGGCGACCGTCTAGGTTGTCGTGGATGGTGAAATGGCTGCCAGATTCGGATTCAGCGTGAAATTCTGCATCGGTAGGGTGAGTTTCAAGGCAATCGGTGAGAAAAAATTTTTCTTCAAAATTTTAACAGAGTTAGAATTTGGGACGTTTTGGTGTGTAGCGCCCAAACGAAGCATCGGATGAGAAAACGGAGGCCAGATTCGGAGTCAGCGTGAAATTCTGCATCGGTATGGTGAATTTGAACGCAATCGGAGAGAAAAAATTTTCGCTGACGTCCCCCCCCCTCTGGACAGCTCGCTTCGATTTTGGCTTCCAGTGGACGGATTTTGTCGTGCGATAGCTCGTTTGAAAGCTAAGAGTGAGACAAATTCAGTGAAAGAATCGGCTTGTTCCTATCTGTCTTCGTTTAGATGTGAGACGCCATTTAAGAGTTTGGGACATTGGCGAAAAACGACAGAGTTAGAATTTGGGACGTTTTGGGCTCTAGCTTCAAAACGAAGCATCGGATTGGAAAACGGATTTCAGATTTGGAATCAGCGTGAAATTCTCTATCTGTATGGTGAGTTTCAAGTCAATCGGAGAGAAAAAATTTTCAACATTTTTCGAAAAAACGACAGAGTTAGAATTTTTGCGATGGCTGCCTACTGTAGAGCTAAAACGAAGCATCGGATGGGAAAACGGAGGCCAGATTCGGATTCAGCGTCAAATTCTACATGTAAATGGTGTATTTCCAGCTCAATCGGAGAGAAAAAATTTTCACTGACGTCCCCCCCCTCTGGACAGCTTGCTTCGATTTTGGCTTCCAGTGGATGGATTTTGTCGTGCGATAGCTCGTTTGAAAGCTAAGAGTGAGACAAATTCAGTGAAAGAAACGGCTTGTTCCTATCTGTCTTCGTTTAGATGTGAGACACCATTTAAGATTTTGGGACATTGGCGAAAAACGACAGAGTTAGAATTTGGGACGTTTTGGGTTGTAGCACCAAAACGAAGCATCGGATGGGAAAACGGATTTCAGATTTGGAATCAGCGTCAAATTCTTTATCTGTATGGTGAGTTTCATGTCAATCGGAGAGTTTCAAGTCAATCGGCGAGAAAAATTTTCAACATTTTTCGGAAAAACGACAGAGTTAGAATTTTTGCGATGGCTGCCTACTGTAGAGCCAAAACGAAGCATCGGATGGGAAAACGGAGGCCAGATTCGGATTCAGCGTCAAATTCTACGTGGAAATGGTGTATTTCCAGCTCAATCGGAGCACTAGAACCGGAGATAGACGGGATTTTTAGTGTTTGGATGATGGGTATTACGTCATCAGCTGATCGCCACACACTATATAAGCTGGGAACCGACAGAGACTTGTCATTTAGAGGAGAACGATTGTCAGAGGTAGGTCGTCTCTCTGAGCTCCGATGATAGCTTCGGACATTCCAAATTCCAAGTTTCTGTAAGAAACCGACTTAGAAAATTTCATTGCTGATATCAGCTAAGCCGTCAGACTTAGAGGTTCGCCAGGAGATGGCCTTCGTCTCCAGGCCATAAAAGACTCCAAAACTTTAAAGGCTCGTAACTTTGCTTCTACAAGTCCGTTTGACTTGATTCAAAAAAGGTTCGGTCGCTATTGACCTGCCCTAAGTGATAGACTACTTATAAAATTTCATAAGTAGTGCTAAAAAGTTGAAAAATTTAAATTCACTAGTTTTGGAGGTTTTCTGGGGTTTTCGACCCTGCTGAAGTCAATGAAAGCATTTTTAATGATGTCTGAGCCAGTCTTCTCATGGTATAAGCGGCTTTTCACTGAAAGCGAGCAAGACACGGAGAGTTTTGCTATAATATTCCACTGACAGGGTGTTCCTTCGGGACGGCGGACGATGCCGTAGTGATAAGTGTGGCAAGGGAATGTGTCATATTTAAGACCGTAACCGCTGGGACAACTCATGTCTCATGTTGGGCATTTGACACAGCTCTCAACGTAGCACTTTGAACGCCAATCGGTTGAGTCTTAGCTATCTTGTCATGGGTGGCCTCTAAACATCTCCATTGCAAAACGCTGGTGAATCAAGCTCTCTACGGCTTGCTATCAAGCAGATCAAAGCAATAACTTGGGATGTTTCCTCAAGGTTTTCAAGTATGCTGAGTTCAAATCTGCTATCAGATTTCAAATTTAACTAAGACTAAGGCAGCTTTGAGGGGTTAGATCCCAGCTACTGTTCACTACCTTTGACTCGGCGTTGCTGTTACCACTTCGGGGCAGTGACAATGATGTCTTCAGCTGTAAAGAGCGGGTATCGGGGAAGATCTCTCACTTCCCTAGTGATCAGTACAAGGCCTTCGGGCTGTCGACGGGATCGAGTGCCACTCACTACACTCAAATCTATCATTCCTCACTAAGTGTAAATTACTGACTATACATTTGTCCTGCTATCAGGTTATTTTTGACTTGCTATCTAGTTGAATAGTCTCTTGCTATCAAGAGATTCACTTCTACTCATAAAGCACATCATCGCTGTAATACCTCCTTTGCTCGAGCGTTCCTTCGGGACGGCGGGTACTGCCGTAGAGGGATTGTGTTGCACGGGTTGTTCGTCGTTTGTTAGACCGAAACCTCTGAGCCGTTGCTCATGTTGGGCGTTCGACTTCATACTCAACGTGACGCTTTCTCTCGTCAGGTCAGAGTACTTCAGCCATTCGACAAAGGTTAGTCTTTATGATATGGAGTAGAGTGCAATGTAATTCATTAGATGTCCCTTCAATGATTGCTCCCATGATAAACGTTGATGAGACAAATGAAATGATTCTCATCTTCCCTTTTCAATGATTGAAATCTACTAACACACTACCGTATAATCGTCCACTATGGGGCAAGACATGATAGAGCCTCCACGCGGTTTGCCCTGGGCAGTCTTTAGACTGGCGAATACTATCATTAAGTTGAATCTATTATCAGTCAACTTGAACGTTGCAAATGAAGTTCGGTGTAATACTTCCTTTCGACGGGTGTTCCTGTAAAGGGCGGCGGTGAAACCCGTAGCTATGTATACCGCAAGGGACATTCGGCAATGGTCAATCTTGTTAAACCTCTCTGCGTCATGTTTGCAAGTGATTGCCTCTGTCTCAACGTAGTATGCATTCGCGCCAGGGCGACATTTAGCCAACTGTCGAAGGTTGCCTAAAACTTTCCATTGCATACGTTATGAGAACCATGAGTTCTACCTGTCTCTATCAATGAGACGAATTGATGAATGGAATGAAATGGGAGGACACTCACGCGCCACACGCAACATAACACACTTCTCTCTTTCGTAGTCTAACAAGCTCTTTACACATGGATCGCAGTCGATTGCTATCCCTGTATCAGAAGTGTAAGCTATCTTAATTTTATTTGACACTATTTCATCTACCACCATCACCCATATGAAGTGTCATAAGATTTACAAGTTAGAAATAAAGTTTCAATAGTGTATGCGTTAGAAATAAAGGTGTAACTGTTTGTAAAAATAAGATCGCAAGATTTACTAGTTTACAAGTTAGACTAAGTGTAAATTAAAAATAAAATTATAACTGTTTCAAGAGTTTACAAGTTAGAAATTAAGTTTTAGCTGTTTGTATATCAAAATAAAGTTTCAAGAGTTTACAAGTTAGAAATAAAGTTTCAATAGTGTATATGTTAGAAATAAAGGTGTAACTGTTTGTAAAAATAAGATCGCAAGATTTACTAGTTTACAAGTTAGACTAAGTGTAAATTAAAAATAAATTATAACTGTTCACGTGTTAAAGCGTTGATGCAACGATGAACAATTAATAAGCTGAAAAGTTTTAGATTCACTTTAACATTATCATATGTTTACAGATAGAAATGTATTACAGCAAAGCTACTTCATGAGTTAGTTTGCCAGGAGTGTATCATCTCAAACTTTTACTCCGACTGTGGAACATTGATTTCCATGATGAAGATTTAAATAGTTAGATTCGATGGCGAACAAGATTTACTAGTTTACAAGTTGGACAAAGTGTTCTACTATTTGTAAATGAAAGATATCATTTCAACAGTTTACCAGTTAGAAATAAAGTTTCAACAGTCTACAAGTTAAAAATAAAATTATAACTGTTTCAAGAGTTTACAAGTTAGAAATTAATTTTTAATGGTGTATACGTTAGAAATAAAGTTTTAGCTGTTTGTATATCAAAATGAAGTTTCAAGAGTTTACAAGTTAGAAATAAAATGAAGGTTCACCAGTTTACAAGTTAAGAATAAAGTTCTATCTGCTTGTATGTTAGAAATAAAACAAAGTTTCAACCGTTAACAAGTTAAAAATAAAGTTTCAATAGTTTACAAGTTAAGAATAAAGTTTCAATAGTGCGTATGTTACGAATAAAGTTCTATCTGTTTATATGTTAGAAATAAAATGAAGGTTCACCAGTTTACAAGTTAAAAATAAAGTTCTATCTGTTTGTATGTTAGAAATAAAACAAAGTTTCAACCGTTAACAAGTTAAAAATAAAGTTTCAATAGTTTACAAGTTAAGAATAAAGTTTCAATAGTGTATGTGTATATTAAGAATAAAGTTTTATCTGTTTCTATGATAGAAATAAAACAAAGTTTCAACCGTTTACAAGTTAAAAATAAAGTTTCAATAGTTTACAAGTTAAGAATGAAGTTTCAATAGTATGTGTATGTTAAGAATAAAGTTTCACCAGTTGGCAAGTTAAGAATAAAGTTTTATCTGTTTCTATGATAGAAATAAAACAAAGTTTTAACCGTTTGCAAGTTAAAAATAAAGTTTCAATAGTTTATAAGTTAAGAATAAAGTTTCAATAGTGTGCATGTTCAGAATAAAGTTCTATTTGTTTACAAGTTAGAAATAAAATGATGGTTCACCAGTTTACAAGTTAAGAATAAAGTTCTATCTGCTTGTATGTTAGAAATAAAACAAAGTTTCAACCGTTAACAAGTTAAAAATAAAGTTTCAATAGTTTACAAGTTAAGAATAAAGTTTCAATAGTGTGTGTATATTAAGAATAAAGTTTTGTCTGTTTGTATGTTAGAAATAGAATGAAGTTTCACCAGTTTACAAGTTAAGAATAAAGTTCTATCTGCTTGTATGTTAGAAATAAAACAAAGTTTCAACCGTTAACAAGTTAAAAATAAAGTTTCAATAGTTTACAAGTTAAGAATAAAGTTTCAATAGTGTATGTGTATATTAAGAATAAAGTTTTATCTGTTTCTATGATAGAAATAAAACAAAGTTTCAACCGTTTACAAGTTAAAAATAAAGTTTCAATAGTTTACAAGTTAAGAATGAAGTTTCAATAGTGTGTGTATGTTAAGAATAAAGTTTCACCAGTTGGCAAGTTAAGAATAAAGTTTTATCTGTTTCTATGATAGAAATAAAACAAAGTTTTAACCGTTTGCAAGTTAAAAATAAAGTTTCAATAGTTTACAAGTTAAGAATAAAGTTTCAATAGTGCGTATGTTTCGAATAAAGTTCTATCTGTTTATATGTTAGAAATATAATGAAGGTTCACCAGTTTACAAGTTAAGAATAAAGTTCTATCTGTTTCTATGATAGAAATAAAACAAATTTTCAACCGTTTACAAGTTAGAAATAAAGTTTCACCAGTGTACAAGTTAGAAATAAAGTTTCAATAGTGTATATGTTAGAAATAAAGCTTTATCTGTTTACATGTTAGAAACAAAATAAAGTTTCAACAGTTTTACAAGTTAAGAATAAAGTTTCAATAGTGTGCATGTTCAGAATAAAGTTCTATTTGTTTATATGTTAGAAATAGAATGAAGTTTCGCCAGTTTACAAGTTACGAATAAAGTTCTATCTGTTTAAGTTTACAAGTTAAGAACAAAGTTCTATCTGTTTATATGTTAGAAATAAAATGAAGGTTCACCAGTTTACAAGTTAAGAATAAAGTTCTATCTGTTTGTATGTTAGAAATAAAACAAAGTTTCAACCGTTAACAAGTTAAAAATAAAGTTTCAATAGTTTGCAAGTTAAAAATAAAGTTTCAATAGTTTACAAGTTAAGAATAAAGTTTCAATAGTGTGCATGTTCAGAATAAAGTTCTATTTGTTTATATGTTAGAAATAGAATGAAGTTTCGCCAGTTTACAAGTTACGAATAAAGTTT
>CAJQUW010014375.1:0-39048 GCA_907163375.1 Prostheceraeus crozeri
TATATTTAACCCAACTCACCATAATTATTTTATATTAAAAAATATTATTTATAATATTTTCATAATAATATTATACAAATCAAACCCACTAAAAAAAACATAAACACACCCCAACAAAACAACACCTTCTCCTATTACAATCAACAAATATAACACTAAAATCACCTTTATAATACCCTAAACTTAATAAAATATTATAATTTCCTATAAACAAAAAATCTCAACAAACCAACATAAAATTATTACTTAAATTATTTTCTAAAAATCTTTTTATTTATAAACCCCAAACAAATCAAAATAAAAAAAAACTTATACTAATCAACGACATAGGGTGTAAAGATGTAAGAATGGTAATTTAAAAAAAGATGTTGGTCTTAATGAGAATATAATTTATGGAATATGTTATGTGTAAAATTGAAAAGGTATAATATGGCTTTAATCTATATATGTGCTGATAGAAAATGGGTGTAGATTAAAAATGTAATTTAGTAGAAAAAAATTGCGGTGAGTGATAGAAGATTGCGACATAAATGTGCTGACTAATGTGCTGGACTGTGGCGCACCATCTTCACGAGGAAATGGGATTCCACCCGACACATCAAGCGATGGTGTTTGTGTTCGACCTATTCGCCGGCATCAATCTCGAAGCGTAGGGACGGATTTCTGCTTAACGATGTCTCCTTTTCTTGCGATTTATGCATTCAGTCTTTTCGAGGATAGACCACGTTTTGAACTATCTTCGCCACAGACTTCAACATACACACACGAACGATACCTACACCAAACGGTACTGTCCTCTATCCGACTCACTGATGGTGGTCCATAAAATCTAATTAGTGAGGTACTGTACCTCGATGGACTACTCAGAAACAATTGCTATCTTTGAGGAATGGTTTCATCTAAATTCATCATTGATACTCGCGATTCTTCATCTAATTTATACAATTTTAGCGTTGGAAGGCGCCCACTCAGCTATCTTAAAATTAAAATATGTTAAAAATCGACGACCTCATACTGGCCTTTAACGGCGCTACAAAAGCGATCAACCAAAATACTAACGCTTCCGCCTACTCCTTTACCACCCGCGCTCATCTTGTCTCCTCGACCACGAATTTCAACCAGCTACCACTCACAGCGCCCTAGATACACAAAAACGCCGCTGCTCGCCCCCACACTATCACCAAATCTCACAAACGAACACAACATCCCACAGCAGATAACCATCCTTGTCGCCCCCATGTGACCCACCATCAACGGACAAATAATAGAGAGGTGCGTCGAGTTGAGTTTCACATACACCTCCTCTCCTGCAAACCGAGGTTGTAGTCGACTATGAGTCTTTGGGAATAAATATGGCACATCCAAGGATGTAAAACTTAAAGATTGATAAGTTTTATCCGAGCGCGATTGCGGTCGCTCATTTTTGTCCGGCTCATTGAGTTCCGCCTTTATGAAAATCAGGTTATTAGATTAGGAATTCATAGTGGTCGCTGGGAGGCTCCTTTAAACTTCAAAAAATTTAAAACACAAACAGCAGTCATCAATGTCGATTGCGAATCGCAATGTTTTAAATATGCTGTCCTCTCCATTTCTCCACTATAATGACATCAATGCGAATCGAAATCGCACATATAGCTATAGGCAGTGGAGAATGAATTAAACTTCACGCTGACTGTAATAGTGATGATATGAAAATTAAAGATATAGAAAAATTTGAAAAATTGAACAACATTAAAATAGTACTCCATGTTTGGAAAAAGGATTGAAGGGTGGTGCGCTACAACTCGCGTTCGAGTTGTTATGACCATTATTGTCAACCTTGTTATTAGTAAGACAGGATGATAGTGAGGAATGGCACTACTGCGGCATTCCCAAAATTTCTCGCTTATACCACCACTTAAGAAATTCTACCTCATCAGAGATTTATTACTGACAGATGCATTCGGAACTTTAGGAGTAAAAACAAATTTGAAACTCATTATGAGTGGTGTAAGCGAGGTAAACTGCAAATGGAACGCATGCCCAAAGATAAGGAGTTTTCATATAGAGAGAATGGCGATGAACTAAGTCCTCTTCGTGTCATCTATGCTGACATCGAATGTTATATCGATGATAACTTCCATCGACCAGCAGCCATTTCCTGCTATGAAGTATGGCATGACCTTTTCCAAAATAGAAAAAATAAAATGCACGTCTGGCAAGGTGAGGATTGTATTTACCAATTCCTACAATTCCTCGAACAGGCTGTAAAATTTCAACAAAAGTATGATGGTGAACTCTATCGCAGATCATTGCATATGACAGCAGATGATCAAGCAAAAGTTGATAGCTGCAACATTTGCCCCAAATGTAGGAAAACATTTGATGATGATAAGATTAACAAAGTGCGCGACCCTGATCACATCACTGGTAAATTTAAGAAACGCACTCTGTTCAAAATGTAATTTTTCACTTAGGATGAACGGCGTACATTACCCGTCATTTTCCATAATTTCAAGGGCTACGACAGCCATATGATAATAAAAGGAGGTTTAGGTCAAATGAAAGAGTGGAAGCTTGATGTAATAGCACAAACGAGAGAGAAGTTTATGGCCATGACAGCAAAAGTGCCTGTCGATAAAACTAAAGACAATAAGACGGTCTATTTTGATATAAAATTTTTAGATTCCTACCAATTTATGACTGCATCACTGGCCTCTCTCGTGCAAAATCTAAAGTCTCTTCCACTAACACAAAATCTTAAGAAACAATATCCAAATCTAACCGATGAAGTCATCACACGGAAAGGAGTCTTTCCATATGCATATTTTGATGCGATTAGTAAACTCGGTGAGACTTCTCTTCCGCCCATAGATAAATTTAAAAATGATTTGACGGCGCAGAATGTAAGACCGAAGATTATGATCATGCACAAGATGCATGGATAAAATTTGACTGCCATACATTTGGTGAATATATGATTGCCTACTAAGTTAGATGTATTTTTGCTGGCTGATGTATTTCAGGAGTTTCGACGAGTGCATTAGAAGAAGATAAGTTAGATCCCGTCCACTTTGTCAGTCTGCCAGCCATGTCATTTAAGTCTGCTTTTAAAATGACTGGTGAGACATTCATCTCTTACAAGATCCAGAGATGTATAATTTATTTGAGCGAGGAATTCGCGGTGGTCTCACATTTGTAAATAAACATAGGTTAAAATCAAAAATAGTAGGCAATGACCAGACTCATCTGAAGTATTATGACCAAAATAATTTGTATGGTAGTTCATTATCCAAACCGCTACCTCACTCTGAGTTTAGCTGGTTAGATGATAGTGATATTCAACATTTCTCCAACCCTTCTAACATACTAGCAATTCCAGATGAAGGTGATTGGGGATATTATTTTGAGATATATCTAATCTATCCAAATAATATTAAACATAAAACCGTAGATTTTCCACTCGCACCCGAATCAGGTGAAGTGAGTAAAGATATGTTTTCCGACTTTATGAAACAATTTCATAAAGATTTAGAATCATGTGGACAACCCGAAGTATAAGCCTTGTCGCAAACTTTTACTCACTCAATATGATAAGGAAAACTATCTAGTCCACTTTAGCATCTTAAAATTTTATTTAGAAATGGGCATGATTTTAAAAATAGTTCACCGCATTATTAAATTTAGACAGAAAGCCTTCCTCAAACCATATATTGATAGCAACAGCCAGAAACGTGCACTAGCCCAAAATAATTTTGAAAAAGATTTTTATAAATATAAGAACAACAGTCTATTTGGTAAGACGATGGAGGATGTTAGAAAGCGCGTAAACTACAAACTAGTTAATGATGATCAAAAGTATCACAAATTGGTCTCATCACCTCTATTCATCGATAGAGACATAATCGATGAGGACCTTATAGGTGTTAAAATGATAAAATCTGAAGTTGAGTTGTGCAAGCCCATCTATATTGGCCAAGCTGTACTAGATTACTCTAAGCTTGAAATGTACCAACTCTTTTATAAAATACTAAAACCATGTCCTCTCGTAAAAGAGGTTCGTTTGTTGGGTGGTGATACAGATAGTTTCTTCTTAGGTATTACCACTCAAAAGATTTAAATTTCAATGAAGTAGGAAAATCTTTAGAAAGATATTTTGATACATCAAATTATCCTGCTGGTCATCCACTCTACTCCATCAAAAATAAGGCAAAACTTGGCTGCTTTAAGGATGAGACAGCAGGGAAGGAAATAGATGAAATGATTCTCCTCCGTCCAAAAATGTAAATTAAAGGATAGCGATGATAGTATTAAGCGTGCTAAAGGCATATCAAGATCATTGGTGTCTAGAATGAAACATAAGAATTTCAGGAAAGCCTATAGAAATAAAAATATAACGTTTGTCAATATGACAATCTTAAAATCTAAGTCGCATGAGATCAAAACTCATACTTTTAGGAAACGGGCGCTTTCAGCATGGGAGGATAAGAGGTGCTGGTTAGAACACAACATATCTCTTCCACATGGACATCCTGACACAAACATACCACCACCCAAAAGAATTAAACTCACACTACCACATTCAGGAGACGTCTTAGCATAATCATCCTTAACTTAGTATTTTGATGTTGATTTCTGTAGATAAACATTGTTGTTTTATGTATCGCATGAGATTGTTTTTCCTTGTGAATATGTGTCCACATCTGTACATTCCCCATGTGATGACTTTTCCACTGAAAGACATTTTTCCTATCCCTGTATATTTCCACCCTTCACGAAGTAAAAGACTTTTTGTATATAACAATGTTTATTGAAGTGCGCTCATGTATATATTTTCAGTGGATGTTGTATAAAGTCTATTGCTTCACATTCATGTACATATTTCAATAAACATATCACAATGACTTCACTTTGTTTTCCGAAACACTAACGTTATGAGGGATTTAGTATCTTTCACATGGATGCACTCTTGTAAACCATTGGTAATTTTGATAGCAATAGAGGGTATAGTTTGTTTGACGACGGGATGATAGAAAATAGATTCAAACATCTTCTCGACTATTCCATATGAAGCGTCTTTATCATGAATGAAATCACGTAAAATGTATTCTTTTTTCTCACCAACAGAAATAGGTAGAATCAAATCACTTTGAATGTAAAGGGTGCTGTCATGTTTATCAAGTGTCATTGGTGTTTCTATACCAATCGTATGCGCAGCAGCAAACACAGTTTGTAGCATTGAAAAACCAAGAGTTTTTTCAAATTTTTACTCAATTGACATTGAATGTCATCACCCAGTTTCAGAACAACGCGTTGATTTTCAATTGAAAACGAAATGTGGTGTGTCTTTACATCATATTTACTTTTCATCACATGCTTCAACTTCTGTTGTATATAAGGATTTACTACATGAATGAAGCTTTCAACTGTATGATATAGACGCGGCATTATATTGATAGCAACTTTAGATTCTTCATAAGACTGGTAAATTTTCTTGATGCGATCGCCATAGATGTCCACCCACCATTCATCATTAACTGAATCAGCTTTAGTGTGATATTCATGAGAGCATACACCACACCGCTTCCAATAATAGGTGTATAATGTCTTACAAAATGACGCAAGGTTGGAGAGAAATAAACTGTAAGTTTGTCATTATATTTCTGAATAACCAACTTATTTTTGTCCGCCATAATTTTTTCTCCATACTACTTACCACAGTCTCATTCCATCGTTTTACTAACTCAATAAGTGATAAAGGTTGAACACCACGCTTTTTCAAAATGATGCGTTCTTCGCATTCTACAACATCTTCATCAAATATTTTAAATCTATAATGAAATTTGTTGATTCGATTTGAATAAACTTTTCTAACATTTGCAGTAGCAATTGACGTTAGATGTAGTCCATGACCAAAACCAAGATGTGGATAGAATTCACTATCCAACCTCAGCGTAAGACCTTTAGTAAAAGAATGAAAGCGGAGGAACTGTCTCCCACTCCAATGATAGATAGTAAACTCATAAGCTTTCTGATTTTTATTCTTCATGATGGAAGTATTACCACTGTTGAATGCCTTAATAATTTTCTCATTCCCAAATGGCTCATAAGAATCTGATTTTATCTGAATCCATTCATAGTTCCACTTTCCATCTGATGTTAAATTGTATGGGAACTGAAATGCATTATTCATCGTTATTCCATCATGGGTGCGAGGAGTCAATATCATTTCTTCCAAATCATTCACATTCTGAATATTGCTATCATAGCAAATACTAGAAACGCCAACCTCCCATTCACCTTCTAAATGCAGTGGGCGATTTAATTCTACTCGATAGTCTGATGGTTTATTTTTGGGAAATTTATTCATAGAAGCATTACTGGGCAAGTAGATTAGAAACGAGTCCTTATTTTCACTTTCCATATTATTCACATTGGAAAATATATTAGCATACGTTTGCATTAACTCTTCATTCGGAAATGGAGTGTGATACTTGTCACAGCATCTTTATGAAAAGGAATCAACGCACCAGCATCGTCATAAATGGCAATATCAATTTGTGGGATGTAGTTTGATTTCAGCTTTGTATAATGCACTTTCTTGAAAGTATGCTCAGATAAAATACTGCAGCTTTTTGGCTGGTATGGTATCATTGCTAGCAATGGAGCTTCAACATCTCCCACACGTACATCTTCACCAATATTGGAATATATCTGAAAATAGTTAATACGACGCGATAGCGACATGTCTGCGCTAGCTTTGGTTACAGTACCACTTTTAAAGATATTTTGATCAAAACCCAAAATGTCCATTAGAGTTTTATCCATAATTAGTTCAATACCTTTTCCACTTATAGTGAGAGACAAAGTACCTTCTTTTTCAGAAAATGAAATATGTTGGTCATTAATCACTTCATTTAAATAATCTACAACCAATTTAACCGAAGTAATAATGCGAGGCATCAACACTCTTGTTTCATGTAAGATACCACCTAAAGGCTCTACACACTTTCTGTATAAAGATACGGTCCATTCTGTATCAAATTGATTTGACCTTTCACATGGTAAATGTTGCATATCAGATTTTCCCATGAACAGCTGCAGAACGATGTCGTAAGAACTGATGAAAATCTTTTGAACAAAACTAATACTAGATCATCATCATTTAATTTGCTTATTGCAATATGATTAGATGATTTAATATAAGTCAATGTTGCCACTTGTTTACCATCAACTCGAAGGAGATAATTAAATTTCTTCAATAATGTTTCAGGAGTCATGTTTGTCTTTCTTGGCTTAATCACAATCTTCTTCACCAACGTCTTCTCATTTCTTGGAATAAGATCTACATAATAAGCTTCCTCTCGATATATTAACTGTTTATGACACTTATGTGGTAATTAACGTTAAAATTATCATAGCTTGTTAAGGCGCTAGCGAGGTAACCTAAATCATTTCTTAAACTTGGACTTAAACCAACAATCCAATCTTTCTCAACTACATGATGTACATAATTATAATCATCATTGTGCGGAGTAAATTGGACAATATGTTTACACGCTTTATTCAAGAAATCATATATAAACTTTTTACATGATAAGAGATCTTTCTTTGGCCACTGTGGAATGTATACTCGGCACCCCTTTTCACATTGATAAGCAGCTGTACGTCTCATATTAATAGTCATCACCTCATGATCAAAAGTATAGACACAGTTGCTATAAACAAGTTGAGTGACACCCACTTCCCAATTCCAATTTAGCTGTTGTGCATGATCAATGGGAGTAGAAAAGAGTGCGGCTCGATTACTAGTAAATCTCTTTGTAGCCGCATTGCTAAGCAAAATATGATAAAACGACATTTTTATATTGCTAATCTGCAACTTTGCATAACATCATGAAGACTTGGATTTGGACTCTCTACAATATATCAGAGTTGATCGTGATGGAAACGTACATTTCAAAAATTCTCATGGTCATACATCAAGAGGAATTACATTAACATGGCGACAATTTGTCAACCTCAATGATATCATGAGGGATTTGGAATATTTTGAAACATTAAGATTCATCTCCTTGGGTGATCAAGTTTGGCTTCAACATTACAGAAATGAAATTCAAATCTACCATTCTCATTCCGCAAACTGTTTCTCATTTCGCAAATACAATTGGGAGAAGTATAGAAGATACATACATCGCTCCATCATGACATTTATTCGTCGTGAGTTCATCGCCCTACTATGCAAATCTTAATCAGACATGACTACCACACATCATGAGTTGGAAATTAGATTCCCTACAACGTATTGAAACGGATCATGATCGAAACGTCTATTTCAAAGATTCAACTGGAAATGTGAGAAGAGAGTTTGCTTTATCTTATCGTCATTTTCAATCTCTACATCATATCATGAAGGACTTGAAATACTTCTATATGAAAAGACATTCACGTATTGGAAATCGCATCTGGCTGCGCGTCAACAATCGGCGAATTCAACTCTATCATTCCCAACTTCATACTAACTTCACATTTCATCAAGGTAGTTGGGAAAAGTATAAAAGGAAGGTACATCGCTCAATTTACTCATTCTTTCATCATGAAGCGCCATCGCTACACCATCGTCAACATTCTCCGTCGCTTCAGACTCTACACCAAAATCGATCTCACAACATTACACCAACAGCTTCCAAACAGCAAGTATTACCCGGGCCGTCCTCAAATGTTAGTGGTGAAGATGAACAATTCACGGAATCTTCAACTCTTCCCAAATGGGACTGTACAGATTCTCGGCGCCCTTTCTCATTCATCGGCGCAGTCAATGCGCTTAGAGCTACAAAGACTACTACGTCGGATATGGAAGAGGGAGAGGTGTGTGATGTCGAATCTGACTGTGGACAATATGGTGATCTCTACTCAATTGAGTGACAGTCTATCATTTTTGAAGATTCGTACCAGCAGTTACAGTTTGTGTTATGAACCCGAACTTTTTCCTGCAGCTCTCATTAGTTGTTGGTTACCTGTGCATGTGGCAATCTTTCATAATAGTAAAGTGATCATTACTGGACTAAAATCTCATGTACAAGCAAATATGATCCTAGACTCATTGAGTATGTACGTACCCAGCGGATTGTAAAATAAAAAACAATTTTTCCAACATGATGTTTTTATTTCAAATCATGATAGAACTTACAAATCATTTTTTCATTAGAGGATGGATTACATGAAAAGTTTGAATAACAGATGCAAATCGAGATACATGTAAACGTTTTAAGATGAAGTACAGTACAAAAGCACCACACGTTGATGAAAGTGGATGTTGTAGTATGCGTTCATTTCGCTGATATTGACGCGTATGTTTTCTCAACCACTGCTGTGTTGGTATATTTGGAGGTTGAGCAAGAGAGTCAAATAGTTCACCACGTCGGTCTTCTCCAATAAAGATCGCTTTCCAATGCTCACCGCCTAAATTCTGTGAATGAGTGTTTAGCACAATAAAGATGGGATAGTGATTTACTGCAGGTGGTAAGGTATCGAGTGAATAGACATTATCGAAAGCTTTCAACGTCGCTTCGTCTGCATTACGCTGCACTTTAGTCTTAATATCGTCAGCAGTCAACCAACTCATTAACGATTATACTGAAGAATCACGTCACGATACTTTGTAATTTCAATATTTGAATCGAAGACTGCATAAATTAATACATTGATCGTCTCAGGTAGTGTTCTTTTGAACGTCAAATCCAAACGAATATTATGAGGCACGTTCGCTTGACGATAGGGTGCACTAATATCGCTGTCAGCAGTCAAATCAAATGCATAAATAGTATATCCACTCTTAAACTCTTTCATAGTCAGTCAGTTGGTGTCATCCGTATTGTAAAAGCCAAAAACATCCATAAAATCAACATAACTGCGCATAAATTGATCCGAAGCAAAATCTGGTTTGTAGGGTGGACCAGGATGACTCACACCATTTACACGTAAAGCAATTTCACTTAACTGATTGTGTTTAAAATTGAAAGGATTCTTCTTTATATTACCATTAAATGCATCATTTTCAACCATTGCCACCATGAGGAGCTTCGGTGCTTCCGATGGAAAGAGGCCATCTTTCATGAAACTCTTTTGATCTTTCGGAATTGTAAAGGTGAGAAGCTTTGTATGCTGAACGGGGTAAATGGCATTTTGGCGGTTAAGGCCTTCAGCATGCCCTCTAATGACACTTGGATTCGGTACTACTCGACGAATGTAAAGTGCAATATCTTCCACATGAATTCTAAAATTGTCAACTTTAGCAAATGCATTCAGCGCAAATTCAGGCTTATTCAATGTCAGCTTGAGTCGCATGCTGGTATTACACAGTAAAAACTTTGACTGTCTAAAGAAGTCTAAATTCAGCGGACCATATAGCTGACATACTCTACTATCTTTAATCATAGCAGATCGCTTTACAAAGCCACTGTTTGTTTCAACATCAAATTTTCCTGCTTCATCTCTGTACCATCCCATGGCTTCCATATGACTTTTTTGTGCTGCTGGATGAAACTGTGATACATGATTGAAATATGATTTATAGGGATAATCGCTTTGACCACCTTCCACCTGCTGCTCTCCAATCGTTAGAGAAACATCACGAAGTAATGTAGTCAATGGTAAATTGTTCAGTCCAACTTTATGTGCATCGTCAATAGCAGTTCCATCTGCTTGCTGAATTCTAAACCTCAAATCAAGCATCGCATAACTCAAATCTATGTAGTCATCACTACCACCAGGAATAACAAATTCAATGGGGCCAGCATTCTCAGCTGTTCGAGGATGATAATCTACAATACTTGAACTAAGAATATCTGTCTGTATGGCTTGTTGATCGAACAAACAAAAACCGGAAGTTTTACACTCCATGATTAGAAGTTATAGCAGCGTCGTCGTTTAGCGCCTGATGAATGATTAGAGCCTCTGCGACGTTTGCGTGAATGCCTTTTGACTGAAGATCGCACCTTACCAGCTCCGCGATGTTTCCTCCTTCTTTATTCATTCGTTTAGGTGATTTCTTTCCTTGAGTAACACCAGCAATGGTCTGCTTCAATGTTTTTAAACCGCGTTCCTTCCCACGATTCAACAAACTGCTCTTAAAACTTCTACCTCTGGAAAGATCACTAGCAACATCACCAGCAAAGCCAACGGCATTACTTAAAACATTTCGTTTTAAAGATCTACCGACATTGGATATGAGAGGTGCTACAACAGATTTCAGTGCACCAAGTATGCTACCTCCACGTTGGCGGCGAGCACCGATGTAAATTTGTCCTCCGCCACTTACATAGGAGGGTCGTGAATAAAATGAGGCAGTTGGATTCATAGCTCAAACCCTAAACATTGTTAGTTACAACTTTGCATGAATCACTGTCGATCACTTAGATGAAAGATGTCGGCACGACGCATCCAAGAGTTCATACTTGAAGGATAACCAGTCCATTTAACAAGACACCATTCTTCACCTTGCCGTTTTTTACATCGAATGATTTTCTCTACCAAATATGTTTCACTTTCAGTGACTACCTCAATCTCATCGCGGTAAAAGCTACCCTCAATTTCTTCATTATCGTAATCTTTCAACTTGTAGGTGGTCGGAGAGTCTTTTTGATTAATCCTTGATACTGTAAATACCTCCTCTGTCCAATTCGGGAGGTACCCTTTAGCAAAAACACTTTTCACTTTTGAGATACGAACTTTATCGCCAATTTTCACATCACTTTTCACATGAGTGCGTTTACGTTGGAATGATTCGCGCACTTTATCTACATTGTCAGCATTTACATCTACTGGTCTGAGTCCAATAGAACGATGGATAGAGTGATTGTAGGCATGGAGTGTATCTTGTAGAACCTTTGTCCAATTTTGTGTCAAGTTGGCAGTAAAATGTCGCCACAAGCGATTTTTTAATGTGCGATTAAAACGTTCAACGAGTGCAGCTTTATAAGCGCTCTTTACACTAAACAACTCAATGTCATGCCTCTCAAATAATCTTGTCACATGCTGATTTTCAAACTCTTTTCCTTGATCACTCTGAATTCTTTTTGGAATGCGACCTTCTCGAAAAATTGTTTGGAATGCTTTTGCTACTCCTTTCCCTTCTTTAGTTTTTAAAGGTTGAGCCCACGCATAACGCGAGAAAATATCAATGACGGTTAAAATAAAATTATTGCCCGAGTTATGTTTTGAAATGGAGGCAACATCGCACAAATCTGCTTGCCACTGTTCATCGATGTCATGAACAATATAATGGCGGGTGCGGTACTTCTTTTTCGCTTGTTTGTGGAGTGTATAGGTAGCCTGACCCTTAAACCATCGTTTCACTTGTGATTGTGGAAGACCACTCGCTTTTGATAATTTCTTGATAGATGCAAATCCTGCCGGATGTTTTACATCATAATAGATTGACTTCAAACGTTCAGTCGATGACGACTGACTCTTTTTCCTCCTTCTCATCTTTTTGTTTTCTTGCCTTTCTACATTTACAACAACTGCAGCATTTAGCTTTAGCGGTTTTGCGATCGTGTTCACATTGCTTAGGGGTTTCATTATGAGAGCTGGCGCAGCAAGTGCAAGTGACAACGACATTCACCTCTGGCGGCTCATTACATGGCAAGCAACACATCTGCTTCATATTAATAGTCTGAGAACATGTATTTCCTAGGAGGAGCTGTTTTACGTTTTCCTTTTACCAGTTTTAGTGGCGATGTAGATCTACGTCGAGTTCTTCCTCTTGTTTGCTTAGTGAGTGTGGGAGGGGATGTAGCAGGTGACGTCTTAAACCAATTTGTTGGCATTTTCATCGTCTGAAGCATTGGAGTAGTAGCCACTGTTGAATCAAGTTCTTTCAATGTCTCATTATTTAAAGCAAATTTTGGCACATTATGCTTTTTCAATAGTTTAAGAAAGTATGACCAACCAGGTGGAACATAGCCCTGACGGCGCTTTCTACGTGTCGCATACTGAATCAAGTCTTCATAACGTGAAGCATCAATCACTTTATTTTCATCTGTAATGATTTCTCCTCTATCATTTACATTGAGATGGGGTTCAATACTGTTGAAAAGAGATATGGCATGTGCGCGAGATGCTAAAGGTGTAGCAGTCGATACAGAGTCACGCATCTTATTCTTCAAGTTTTTCAATTGCTCAACAGTTTCCGATTGTAATAATACAGCACGATGTGGATCTTTGATGTGAACATTTTGCTGATAATCTATTTCTTTCCTATACATTTGATTTGCAAGAGGTTGCTTTACTTGCTGCATGGCAGTCAATTGTACATATTCATCCTGAGGAATAACAATCATGCGAGAATAAGAACTCATAGTTTGTAGATAATCATGGGAGTTTTCAAAATATCACTTCGAAATCTAAATTCTTCCGGACACTCTTGCGTAAAGTCAATGAATAAGTAACCGTATGGTTTTTCAGTAGCTGCTTGAAAAATTTCAATTAAGGCTTTTGATCCTCTGGGTGCAACTTGTCGCGCTAAAATTTCAAATTGACTTTTATCTCGCGGATTCTTGAAATAGCATAATAGTGTGTATTCAGGTTTCGTGTACGAGCTTCTTTTCCATCAGGAAACAAATTTTGTGTAATATAGATGATAAAACACCTTTTATGGTGTGCTGCGCGAGTGAACATATCTGTAACATCTTTTGAATTCTTACTTTCTTTTAATAAATCATCCAATACAACAACATCATTAGACTGAAGTTTATCCACTGGAATAATTCCTTCATGTCGAATAAAGTTGCGACTTTGCAATTCCTGAAACAGCGACGGTTGATAAATACCATAACACCAAATCACTCGATTGATAGGTTCCTTAAACAACTCCCTTCTTTTATCCAATAAATTCAGCGTGAAAACAGTTTTACCTGCATGAGATGGACCTGATACAGTCAGAACTTTATCACATTGAAGTCTGAAATCCATTTTATTACTTTGAGATTCAACATTTGCATAATTAACGCTTAGAGCCAAAGATATTTCCCAATAGGTTGCCCACGGCAGGAGCTATCATTGGAAGTATTGCTGAAAGGAAACCGCCCTTTTGTGTTAGAGTTTTCCTCTTTCTTTGAAGGGCGACTTTAGGATTGGAGATGAAACGCAATTTCGTAGCATATCGCTTAAGTAACTTTCGTTGTTTTGGCGCTAATTTCTTCGTCCTCAACTTCCTCACATGAGAAATAATTTCACAAATGAATTTATCGTTAGCATGTCGTATAGCATTGTATCGCTGATTTGCTTTCATTCGTCGGAGAGCTTGAATGGCTGAAGAAAACTTTTGACTTTTACGTTTCGTCATTTTACGTTTCGCCATTTTCCGTGTTAGTCTTTGCTAAAAACCTATCTTTACCACATTTGCATAGGTACTAACTATTGCGACATAAGTGACACTCGAAATGAGCAATATCACAGTGGTTACATTGGCAAAGTTGAATGCAATTACGTATGAAACAGCGTTGACAAAAAGCATGCTTACATCTCTTGAAGATGCGCTTTTCATTTCCATCCTTTCGCTTACATACATCGCAACACATAGTTTCACCGTTACTGATGTCTATAGCAAGTCTTTTTGAAGATATGAATTTGCTAGCCTTTTCTAAATAATAGACGCATGTACAGAAGGAATATACTTCGAGAGTGAGCAGACATAGCTCGAAAACCAGTTGTGCTACAATCAAGTACCACTGCATTTTCAATTTTTCTTTATGGAAAGTTGAATGTGAATATCTGAAATCGCTTCAATCACTAGACTGCTACCATGATGGTTAAATGCGTTAAGACGTTCAGCAATTTTTATCATATGTCTTTTAAAAAATTCTTCGGGGTGATCTACCACTTCCATTGAATAAGAAGCAAAATGGAAAGAGCGACTTTCCACCTCTTCCTTTCCAAAATGACTAAACTTAATTTTCGCAACTAATCGCGCCATGACAATGCTATCAGAGAATGTATTCATTAACTCTAGAAATAGAGTGCTAGCATCATCGACCACTGCTTCGATGTCGGTCTCATCTTTATGAAAATTTTATCACATAATCTTGAACAGCTCCTTTTAAACTTTGCCTATGAAAACGTAATGTTCCGCAGTCGTTTGAGAAAGACATGATCGCCCTTTAACTAACCCATCCATTGCATGAAAACAACAACTCTTCTCATAGTAACATTTATTGAATAACGGTAACAAGCATGCATTATAAATCAATGGTTTGAAAGAGATAAAATAGATACAGCTGATAACTATCATACAGCGAGCAATGATAACCATACAGGACTTTGGCAGTGTTGAGGTAAGGAGGAAAGAAGCATTGGTTATGAACGTAGCTACTACAACGAACAGACAAAATAGGAACACACAAATCCTTAAAACGTTTCGTGACTTCATGATAATGTTGATTCACTCTACTATCCAAAGGCGGGAGCAAAATATCATCAATGATTAGATTGGGAAATACTTTCCTCTCCTTACCAGGATTATTACAAAAGATGCGTATAACATTGAAAGCAGCTAACCATCGTTTAAAGTCAATAAGAAGAGCACTCTCACAAGAAAAGCCATAGTCTTGCAAATATTTCAGATTAAGTCCATGAATGTGTTTTCTCGCCCATTGATCAACATTGGGATCGCAGTTGGCATGTTGATGATAGACACTAACAATCTGATATGTCCAATTGTTCATAGCAATAGCACTGAGCTCCTGTACAGGTTCACCCTCACAATCCATAAAAATGATGATAGAAGCCTAAAACGGAAATTTACACATCTAAGGAAACGTTCTATAACATATTACAAAATGAAGAATTACATCGATGCTTTTCACGACAAAATACACAAATGATATGATGGCAACGAAGAAGTAAAATGTATCTAATAAGACCACGTCTACGACACTCAAAGCACATAAGCGAATTGTCATAGGGTAGAGTTAGGAAAGGACTAGTAATTCTCCTTCTTTGATTTGCGTTTTGATGTAGCATTCTTCTCCGACTTGCGCTTCGTACCACTGCTGTTAAGGATTTGATCAATTATGTCGTCCACGTTGGGTGGTTTCGGAATATATAGGATGGATTCCATATGCATGGAGAGAGAGGCTATTTTATTATCCTTGTGTCGACCATAATATAGCCCATTCACTTTGAAAAGGATATCCCAAGTACCTTCTCCGAGCTCATCACATCTGATGGGTATTGACTGATCTCCATCCTTCTTATAGTAAGTACACCAATGTGATATCGGTAGGCAAATGTGATTACCATCCCAAATCTTTCTATAGGGAGTATCCTTGTCATCTCTCGCCTTCCACTCTTGAGCAAGAGGAGTAGGAATGTCCATATTTAATGTCACGTACTCCTCAATAATATCAAGTTGGTGGCGAATGTACGGACTCACGGGGATCAGTATGTAGTCCCCATACTGATTGTGCATTATCTTGACATCCGTGGAAGGGAGCATTCCCGTTTGGAGTACTACGCTATGATCATCATAACGCAAGGCTTGTTTAAATTTACGCTGTAGCGGTGTAGGATTATGTACCTTGGTTGTTTCTTCCACTGGCCTCAGTTGTAGATGATCTGACCGTAGCGAACCTTGTAACGTTTGACCGCCATTTTGTCCTACTAGTGCAGCAGATGGAGTAGATGCCTGAAAATGAAAAAAAAAAGATTGTATTAAGTTTACGTTCAAGGGAGGAGAGGGAGGGAAGCAGCGACTTACCATTTTAGTTGGATAATAGAACAGGGAACTAGAGAGAGAGAGAAAATGTGCGTCCGTCACTCGTATGATTCAACGATGGAATGATTCTCACTGTGGAAGGCTCGCTATTTATACAGAAATGCTTGATTCTCATTGGATGATGATCCTCATTGGACAATAACATCAAGCTGATTCCAAATCTGGCCTCCGTTTACCCATCCGATGCTTCGTTTGGGCGCTACACACCAAAACGTCCCAAATTCTAACTCTGTCGTTTTTCGCCAATGTCCCAAAATCTTAAATGGCGTCTCACATCTAAACGAAGACAGATAGGAACAAGCCGATTGTTTCACTGAATTTGTCTCACTCTTAGCTTTCAAACGAGCTATTGCACGACAAAATCCGTCCACTGGAAGCCAAAATCGAAGCAAGCTGTCCAGAGGGGGGGAGGGGAGGTCAGCGAAAAATTTTTCTCTCCGATTGACTTGAAACTCACCATACAGATAGAGAATTTCACGCTGATTCCAAATCTGAAATCCGTTTTCCAATCCGATGCTTCGTTTTGAAGCTAGAGCCCAAAACGTCCCAAATTCTAACTCTGTCGTTTTTCACCAATGTCCCAAAATCTTCAATGGCGTCTCACATCTAAACGAAGACAGATAGGAACAAGCCGATTGATTCACTGAATTTGTCTCACTCTTAGCTTTCAAACGAGCTATCGCACGACAAAATCCGTCCACTGGAAGCCAAAATCGAAGCAAGCCGTCCAGAGGGGGGGGGGAGGTCAGCGAAAAATTTTTCTCTCCGATTGCGTTCAAATTCACCATACCGATGCAGAATTTCACGCTGAATCCGAATCTGGCCTCCGTTTTCTCATCCGATGCTTCGTTTGGGCGCTACACACCAAAACGTCCCAAATTCTAACTCTGTCGTTTTTTCGAAAAATGTTGAAAATTTTTTCTCGCCGATTGACTTGAAACTCACCATACAGATAGAGAATTTCACGCTGATTCCAAATCTGAAATCCGTTTTCCAATCCGATGCTTCGTTTTGAAGCTAGAGCCCAAAACGTCCCAAATTCTAACTCCGTCGTTTTTCGCCAATGTCCCAAAATCTTAAATGGCGTCTCACATCTAAACGAAGACAGATAGGAACAAGCCGATTCTTTCACTGAATTTGTCTCACTCTTAGCTTTCAAACGAGCTATCGCACGACAAAATCCGTCCACTGGAAGCCAAAATCGAAGCAAGCTGTCCAGAGGGGGGGGGGGAGGTCAGCGAAAATTTTTTCTCTCCGATTTCGCTGGAAACATCCTTCCTAACCCAAAATTTCACGTAGATTCCGAATCTGGCCTCCGTTTTCTCATCCGATGGTTCGTTTGGGCGCTACACACCAAAACGTCCCAAATTCTAACTCTGTTAAAATTTTGAAGAAAAATTTTTTCTCTCCGATTGACTTGAAACTCACCCTACCGATGCAGAATTTCACGCTGAACACGAATCCGACCTCCGTTTTCTCATCCGACCACTCCTTCCACTCGAAACAACCCATTTTACAACCCAACATTCAGCACCAAAAACATCACACACTATAGCCTCAAGACTAATCCTGGCGGTCGCCCAAGTCCACCACGACACTCAGACCCGAAGCACCACGGCGGCCGACCACGACACTCTGCCGTTCCAGAGGGGGGGGGAGGGGGAGGGGGGGGAGGGGAGGGGGAGGGGAGGGGGAGGGGGGGAGGGGGGGGAGGGGAGGGGGAGGGGAGGGGGAGGGGAGGGGGGGACTCAGACACGATGGCGGCCATCTTGCGCTATCTGGTGTTCGCCGTTTTCTTACTACTCACGCAATTTTCGGCGAAAAAAATACAAATGCTACATAATATAGTGTCGGAACAGTAAAAGATGTCAGAAACATGCATTACAGAATTATGTGAATAAAAGCGCATGTGAAATCGTAGATCAACAGTTGCAATAGAGATAAAGTAACAAATAGATTCTCTCAAGATGCGAATATCGAATAACAATCAAGTGCAAATCAATCTCTATTATTGTTCAAGTAAATTACGATCTAAACTAACAGATATTGCAGCTCTAAAACATCATGGAAATCATCAAAGAACTATTATAGAAAGATGGAAACTAAAGAATTCAAAGTAATTTATGGCACCAAAAAAATTCACTGAGTTGTGCAATGATCTTGGTGAAGATGTGACGCACACGAAGAAGTCCTTCCAGCAGTTTCTACGGTGGCCAAGTACTGTCGATTGCGTTGGAGATTATGTTAGAAACAAGACTGCATGTGCCGTGATGGCATAGATGCTGCATCCGTCAAAGCACATATATAATATTTGGACACCATATATTAGTATTCACTGATATTCCAGTCGAAATGATTGCTGAAAAGAAAAAGGAATTTTAGTTAGCAACTATGGAGTGAAAGGAAAAAAAATAGTTAACTTTAGGATACAAGGACGTCAGATCTACATGTTACATGCAGCAGGCTGAACAAATTATGATTTCTTCAAAAATTCGAAGCTTTTGATTTGACAGATAATTGAAAAAAATAGAATTTTTTATAATCATGCATACATAGAGCATGTCGTATTTTTTAATTATTTTTATTGCGCTATCTATTTTGATATACGCTCAGATAATATAATTTATCAATGCTGAATTGAATACATACACATGTACTTTGATAAAATGATTGAAACCTCTTGTTGCAGAAAATTGTCTCCTTAGTTATTCGATGTTCTACAATTATGGAAATTCACGAGCTTCATATCTCCAAAAAATAGCACATATTATGCTAATAATCCATATTCACAAGTACTAACTTTCGTTTGAAAGTTCTAATGCAATAGTGCATATGTTTCTTATTGACTCTCCACTTCAGACAGCATGCACTGTCCTGCAAACTTCTATGTGTCGACAACAAGTAGCCGTACTTATCAATCAGATGAAAAAAATGTGAGTGTCACAGGTCTCTACCAAACATGCATGAACTAAGTTGACTTCAAAAATAATAACTGGCATGGCTTATATGGCCCAAGATCGTCGTTAGAAATTTTATAAAAATTTTAAAAATGGAAAGATCATGAGATGATTTTATGAAAAAGAATAAAAAAATTCTATTCAATAGGTGGACATTTTCTTGCTATCAGAATTACCTTATCATGCATTTTTACAGAATAGAAACATTCTATATATATTAATCAATCTTCTCTTTTTGTGTTGATGACTGTTTAGTCTTTCCTATTTGTGCTGGAGTCTATTTTTGCCTTGATATCATGCTACGTTGAGAACTTAATAATAATGACTAATATGAATAGAGTATGAAAGATACTTTCATTGCTAAAATGGATTTACTTTTAAAAGTAGCCAACACGATGGACTGAATATCTATAGAAGTCGAACATTTAACGCCGCACATTAAAAATACGTTTGCATTCAATAGTGTCTGGACATTGTAGAAAAACCGCGGATATTTGAATAGTGACAAGAAGGATATTTATTGGCAGAAGATTTTATACAGAAGTATAGAAGTTTTAATTTTTCAGTAGTCTGTTGGCCCATAGTTCAAAATCCGGAATTTCAAATATTTTGATGAATATCTATTAAGCGAGTTCACAACTATATGGCAGCACAATTTTAATAGATTAGATAAAAACGTTTAAAAGATTGAATGAGAAATTTTAAGCATATGTTTACAAAGATGTTTCCTCTTAAATGTATGAATCAGGAAAGACTGAAGACAATTCTTCTACTACATAATGGAAACGGATGTCCTTCAGTGTCGTCTATTGCATTTTTTCGATGTCTATACTATTATCTGACTATAGATTATCATGACAGTTGGTGATTAATGGTTACATTAGCAGGTTACATTCAACTAATGTGTGCCTCCAATAAACTAAATACAGAATTGATTGTTGTATTTCTATTAAAATTCATTGAATTTTCGAATATTCTGAATATAATTGACAACACATAGATGATATATGTGTACATCAAAGCATTTAGAACTTTGCATTGAATCCTAAACTTGATATGCCAATTCAATTAACCCTTCACATGCGTGTGCATCTACTATTTTTCTACCTTCGTTCGGAAACCTTATTGGACGAGCCACTTATAACAGATGAGTACTTTGAGCAGTTTCTATGAGTGCGCATTTGCTTCTCAGATGCTTCACCGAGCACAGATAACGCGAATGAATGCATGAAATTGAAAAATGCAATGTATGCCTACCTCGAAAATTTACAGCTTTTTGAAATTTATAATTTCCATTATCCGCAAAAAGTAATTAAGTCCCGTTATGAAAAGTGGCATTTTAACTACAAAAGTCGCAGACTCGATTTACATTAGTGCTATACAGCATGCATGCATTACAACTCTTTCGAATAGGCTATCAGAGCAACAGGAAACTCACCTCATTTTTCAGAGCTGCCGTTAGTTGATGAACCAGATTGATCAGTATATCTGTCACGATTGACTATCACGAGAAAATGTAGAATGCAGATTTTTGGCCAGTTGGTTTCAAGTCTTATTATATTTCTTTTCCATTCATCCAGTATTTCGATCGACGTTCATGGGAAAGATGTATTCTCCTGACATGACATCATGATACCCATATATTTGCAATTTACAACTGCACAACTTCAACAGATAATTTCACTAAACAATTTAATTGCAATATTGCTGACAGAAAGTCAGTCAACTTGCCACTCGAAGTCAAAGCCAGCTACATAGCCTCGGAGAGATGAAGCGGAGAATGATTCACGTACATACAGCAACGTGAACTTATGATGTCCTCAATAGCAGCTATTGTTATGCGACAGCGTTCCTCCTGTCTGGCAAGCAGTGACTCACGCTCTCCTCTATGCAGCTGCTTACGTCTAAGGGTTATTGTTCTCTTCAGTATGCTAGCCTACTAATTCAACTTAGCCTTCTGAAATTTTAGTGTGTGGCGCTTTAGGATGCAGATTTCTTCTGCTTTAGGAGGTGTCAGATTACAGTGTATTATCCAAGAGCAAGTACCCGATCGAGCATGGGCAACAGTGAGCGCAGATCTCTTTCAGTATCGAAATCAACATTATATTGTTATGGTTGATCATTTTTCTAATTTTGTGGAAATCGCTACACTTTCTAAACAACTATCCAGCAAGAATGTAATACAACACATAAAGTCTATTTTTGCTAGACATGGAATACCAGAAAAGTTAATTACCGATAATGGTCCACAGTTTGCCAGTCAAGATTTTGCAAACTTCTCAAAAGAATGGAAATTTCGACATACAACATCGAGTCCAACATATAGCCAATCAAACGGCAAAGCGGAAAATGCTGTGAAAACTATCAAAAGCATATTCAATAAGAATCAAGACACGAATCATGATATATATTTAGCTCTTCTTGATTGGAGAAATACGCCAACAGAAGGCATTGGTACCAGTCCAACACAAAGACTATTTGGTAGACGGACACGAACACTTATACCAACAAAATCAAGCAATTATATGCACGAGCATATACAAGATAATGAATGCAAGAGAAAGCTTACTGAGAGTAAAGTAAGACAAGCGAAATATTATAACAGACAAACGAAGCCTTTACAAGATTTACAACCCGGACAAACAATCAGAATGAAACTACCTGGAAAAGAAACATGGACAAAAGGGATTTGCGTAAAGAAGGTCAATAGGAGATCTTATGAAGTTGAGGTTGAAGACAAGAAGTACCGGAGAAACCGAAGACACCTACTGAAAACCAATGAACTCCCTCCAGGACCGTACATCGACATCGATGAATACGATTTGCGCCAAAACAGCACAGAACTGCCTTTTATAGTAAGACGCTCTGGAAGGGAAAGGAGGAAACCAGATTTTTATGGGAATCCAATATCCCATTAATTTTGTCTCAATTTTTTATATTTTTTTTTAAAAAAAGAGAAAGATGTAGCGTAAGTTGATATCCATGAACTTTGACCAGTTCGATGACCTTAGTGAGTTAGCTGAATTGCTATGATTTGAATTTAATGTAAATATGAATGCTAATATCTTGCATTACATAGATTGAGTTAAACTTCTGTAATGATGACTGAATAAAGCATCTGGAGCTGGAAAGACGCTCGTTTTAAATCCAATAGACCAAACACATTACAAGTGGCACAAAAATCTCCTCTTTCAGTAACAGGACTGCAACTCCTGTCGGCTAAAAATCGGGACGTCCATACAGAAAATCGGGACACAAAAATCAAACGCTTTTCTTCCATTTTATAAGTAACTATATCATTTTGATGTGTGTTTTGTTTTTCATCTGTTTTGTTGGACCTAACTAGGCGACAATTCTTATATTTCATAGACTTAAACGCGTATCAGTTATGAACTACCGAAATTCTATGAGAGAAGAAAAGTATCTACATCTTATTAACGACGATTTCAGTTTCGTCAGCTCCTAACCAATCGATTTAATAGAAAAATATGCTCTCGTACAAAGATAAAAATGACTGTATTGTGACTAGCAAGATATGCAAAAAGTGTAAGAAGCAAATTACACGATTCATCTTGAACTTCAGATTTAACACAGCATGAATACAAAACTCACATAACTCGATCGTCAGCTATCATATATCAGGCTTAATTGTGAGGAAATATAATTGGCAAATAATGAAATAATAATGAGAAAAGACAATTGGTAAAATAACATGCGAAAATATGCATTAAATTATACAATCACAAGTTTAGTCTTATGATGTCGAGTTGGACGATTTCTTGAGTTTGTACAACTAGAGTGTTTCCTTATGTTGTTACTCTCATTTTTCCAAAGAGAAATCGAATGTATATTTACTATCAGTGCAAACAGTATTTCAGAGGAAGACCTCTATGTCGTCTCTACACTTCGATAGCATTGATTTCCGACCTCTATGTCCTCTCTACACTACAAAAGCATTGATTTCCGACCTCTATGTTCTCCCTAGACTTCGATACCATTGATTTCCGACCTCTATGTCGTCTCTACACTTCGATAGCATTGATTTCCGACCTCTATGTCCTCTCTAGACTTCGATATCATTGATTTATGACCTCTGCGGAATGTCGCCGCAGAGGATCTTCTCTGCTGACGTTCAAGGATGAAAAGGAATACAACTTGATGAAGAATCTGTCCCTGGAGTGGAATCAGATGGAAGGACGGACAGTGGGTGTTCTCAGGGCCCAAAGAGAACAGATGCCTGTTGCCTTAAATTAATCATTACATGAAAGTGTCTGCAATGTTAATCACAACTTGTCTTGTTCATCTTGCTTCTTTTATATTTGTCAATTTTGTTTGCACAATATGCGAGATGGATATAGTGTTCCATCTTGTTAAGTGTGGAGCTTTTATTACTAACTGTATGCGGGTGAATCGGGCCTAAATATTTGTTCTCAATAATATTTGCAATATACTTTATATCTAACATTGGCCCTACATCATTTTGAAAATCGATATCAGTAAAGTGTGCATTTAGTATCACCTCAAGTTTCTATCTCAAGATAATAAATCATTAGATAAGATAAAATAGACCGCCATCCAAGAGAGGATGTTGGAAATCACTGCTCTCACGGCATATAGTAACAACGCTCCAAGCATCTCAGTTTTTTCCATAATATTTTGTATTCAATGTATCCTACAACCAACATTTAAAATATATAGTTCTAATTAATTTTGCTTCATAGAACAATAAGTTAACGATCAGCAAAAGTTGAACAGAACCTGTTTGAATTATTCCATGACATGAGACTCCTTGATAGGATATGGATGCTTAAAAGCAAATGTTTTAATGAAAAGGCAAGCCTTGTTGCTGAAATATGTTTATATAGAATTCATAAACCTTCGCAATATTTCACGGTTGAAGCTACATCACAAGGATGAAAAACCAGGGATGATAAAAATCTTTTTGACGACCCTAGGAGAAAAGAAACATTCTTGGTGACGTTGTTGTTGGAAAACGACTTTCCTGAGATTCTTCCACTACAACTGTCATTGAGAGAATGGGTGGGATTTTCGTGGTGGGAATTTGAAAAGTCATCTCATGGACAGCTCTGTGTGTTTGCGTTGTGTTCGACTTTTTCAACAGTTTTTAAGAACAAGAGCCGATGCTACATTTCTCTAATATGGAGCATATATGCGCCCCAACTTGCCTTCTATAACAGGGAGGAAGATAATTAATTCATTATTCTCAGTCAAATGTGGAAAAACTCCGCAGTCTGCACTAATGGGTTATATGAAACGCGGTGATAAACATTAGGAGAATCTCACGACATAAGCATCAGATATCAGCGCGAAATTTATCAAAGTTTTGATTAATGCATTGAAATGTCGATAAACAGTCCGAGACACGCTCGGAAATCAGAATTGACATCAATATTTACATCATTCTGTCGCCATCCCGATAAGACGAAGACCTGGAAAACTGCGGAAATGTATTTAAATCATTTACAAGCCTCGAATATCAATTGCGACAACACAGGCATCGTTTTACCTCCACAATGAACTTGATGTGCATGTCGGAGATTGTCTTCGTGTCTTTGGTAATCCTCGGGTATACAGATGGAGAGCGTTCTCCTGTGCAAGATGTGCAGGAGGCGGTGAAGGAAATGGTCGAGAAGACGCAACATCTTGCGGACTCCCACAGAAGACAGGCAGACCATGATGTCTTAATACAGTTTGAAGCAGAACAAAAGGAAGCAAAAACAGACAATAAGGAGAACTTTGATTACCTCAGGAAAGAAATGGCTGATATGAAGAAGTTGCTTTTGACTTTCGCGAATGGAATAACGGCCCAAGTGAAGAAGGAGCTGCGGAGTGAGAACAGTGAAATGAAGACATTGTTTTCGAAGTTCTCGACTGGAATAACGGCCCAAGTGAAGGAGCTGCGGAGTGAGAACAGTGAAATGAAGACATTGTTTTCGAAGTTCTCGACTGGAATAACGGCCCAAGTGAAGGAGCTGCGGAGTGAGAACAGTGAAATGAAGACATTGTTTTCGAAGTTCTCGACTGGAATAACGGCCCAAGTGAAGAAGGAGCTGCGGAGTGAGAACAGTGAAATGAAGACATTGTTTTCGAAGTTCTCGACTGGAATAGCGGCCAAAGTGAAGAAGGAGCTGCGGAGTGAGAACAGTGAAATGAAGACATTGTTTTCGAAGTTCTCGACTGGAATAACGGCCCAAGTGAAGAAGGAGCTGCGGAGTGAGAACAGTGAGATGAAGACATTGTTTTCGAAGTTCTCGACTGGAATAACGGCCCAAGTGAAGGAGCTGCGGAGTGAGAACAGTGAAATGAAGACATTGTTTTCGAAGTTCTCAACTGGAATAACGGCCCAAGTGAAGAAGGAGCTGCGGAGTGAGAACAGTGAAATGAAGACATTGTTTTCGAAGTTCTCGACTGGAATAACGGCCCAAGTGAAGAAGGAGCTGCGGAGTGAGAACAGTGAAATGAAGACATTGTTTTCGAAGTTCTCGACTGGAATAACGGCCCAAGTGAAGAAGGAGCTGCGGAGTGAGAACAGTGAAATGAAGACATTGTTTTCGAAATTCTCGACTGGAATAACGGCCCAATTGAAGGAGCTGTGGAGTGAGATGAAGGAGAGAACAAAGTCGAAGAGGAATCTGTGCACGGAGACGTCTGTGATGAAGAAGAAATTGACTGAATTGAGCCTTCAAGTGTCAGCTATCAAAAATGACACTGCTGACATGAAACATTTCGTGAACAACACAGTAGTGAGTGCGCTGTTTTATAAGCCATGTCCCTCGCCGTGGATAAAGGTGCCACCAATTGGATGCATCTACATCAATAAGAAGCATGAAAACTGGAACGTTGCGGATGCGGAATGTCGCCGCAGAGGATCTTCTCTGCTGACGTTCAAGGATGAAAAGGAATATAAATTGATGAAGAAGTATCTGTTAGTGAATCACTATTGTCCTTGGAGTGGCATCAGAAGCAAGAACGGGCAGTGGGTGTTCTCAGGGGCCAAAGAGGACAGGTACCTGACTCCGAACATCAAATCCAAATCTTTTACAAGTGACAGATGTGTCTGGTCATGTCCATCAGGCATGTATTATTCTCACTGTTCAACAACCTCTCCATCCATCTGCTTGAAGAAGTTCCTATAAACTGCGCATGACTCTCCTCAACATTTCAAACTTGCTGAAATTCACTTCCCCTCCACTGTCCAGTACAGGCATGGATCAACGACGCTCATGTTCTTCAATTATCGAGTTTTTGTGAACAGATGAAAAACTATCAAATCAATCACTCTGCTGTCCAACCTTCAATTTGCCGTCGTCATAAAGAATTCGAGGACTGTGAACTTGCATGAACACTTCATCCAGTGACCGATTTGTCCTCTGTTCACGAAACTAATGCACTTTGTAAATCCAAGAAACCAAAAACCAAAACATGAATTGTGTTCTATCCATTAGGAAGATTGAGAACTAAAGTTTAAAACATAGAAATCCGACACTCTGTGTTATTAAAAGACGTGAAAGGAAATGCTCATTGAATACAATATGACGCCGTGGGGATGCTTTGTCATGATACACAGCAGCCTGCCTAAAGAATGGAGGCTTCAATGGTGCCTTGTCAGCATGAGCCGGGATCCAATCCGATAACTGCATGCGTGAGCCGAGAGCCGATGGGCAATGATCCGGTGTGATCCGGTTATGAATCTACAATTACATGTATTCAATTATTACAATCAAGAGCTTAAATTTAACCATTAAATTTTCTTAAATTTAGATTCTTAAATTTTTCTTTCAAAACTTAGCTATTTACATTTTGTAGCCAAAGAATACCATACGAATCTTCCACCTGAAAAAGAACACTCCATTGCCAAGTACTAGGAACATCATCGGGTAAATTGTTCAGATTTAAATCACAGCGGATGTAGGAATATTTGGAATATTTGCAAAAGGGAAAATTACGTCAAAAATCAACGAAGTGATTTTCCTCAAGAATAAGTCAATTATCTGAGTTGATCGAAGAGCTGATAAGTCAATTATTATTAACCTGTAGAATCAATATCTGTGTTACCTAACAGCCAAACAAAGGAAGTGACTTGACGAATGACAAATTAAGTGCTCTTTGTTAATGGTCAGAGGTCCATGATTTGACAACTATCTTAACTTGTCTCTATACTTCATCTTGATATTAAAATGTCTTGGCGTCCACACACATTCACTATTTTTGTAGGAAAGCTGAGTTGTCTGATGTCATCAGAATTTCAAATTTGTCAATATATTTCGACTATATTCTTCATCTGTAGCCATTTTCAAGACAAACAGAAGAAATGACTGAAACACATTCCTGATATAAAATTCAAAATTGTATTTCACTCTCAATGGCCTTGGAGGTCATAGAAATGATTGAAATGAGTTTGAAATGCATTTCTGCCCGGCGTATATAATTAGGGTTGCCAGCGCACATTCAGGAAACTTATTACACATTACTCATATCATAATTAACAGGTCAAAACCAAAGATATTTAATTGTTTAAAAGAGGTAGATGAGAAACAGATGCCTAAATTTGAACCCAATCTTCTCACCGTCCTTATCGCGGCAAAAAAAGCATTACGGCAATGGAGCCGTCTTGTCGACTGTGCGATGTGCGATGCGACAAAAAGCCTTAGAAATGGCATATCATATAAAGCATAATTCACTGATATTACATGGTAAGTTTCAAGAATATTCATTCAGTAATTCCTCTGAAAAAATGTTTGAAGATGAGAGCGGTAATACAGCAATTTAATGCAGTATCATCAATCCAAGTGAAAGAAAAAATATTCACACGAAGTCTGATGGGGTATCAATTGATAAACACTCAACTCCCTCTGTAGAATTCATGACATTAACAATTTCAGTGAGAATCCGAATATCACACTGAGGAATTGGCTATTAATAAGGCCAACCAATGTAAGCAGCGATCTCTGAGTTATTCACCAGGCTGAAACTAAAATATGGACTGTGTATTGCAAATAATTAACACAGGACATTTTAGGGCTAACTGGAATTGATCGTCGCATGTCTGTCAATGTCAAAGATGTTGTCAATGTGCATCGTATAACATACATATTGGCATATGTTCTTTGTTTTTATTTGCTTAAGCCAATTTTATATCAAATTTTCTGATAGTTCATATTTATTTTTTAGGTTGTATCATGTAATTTCTTAGCACAAAATTACACATGCACGTTAGATTATTGCCAAACTTGATAATCGGCCGGTCATCGGTGGGCAATGCAACGATATACATGTACAATCATAGCCAGTATCCGGACTTATTACAAAGAAGTAATCCACCTGCATGATCACAAGTAAAGACGTGGTTCCTTTTTCTGTTCAGAAAAATCATTTAGTCATGTATCTGGTGAATTGTAGGTGAACTTTACTCTGCTTTCATCTAAAAATGAAACAAATGGTTTTCATTTGTATTATTCCTATCTAAGATGCGATAAAGTCTAATTGAAAGAATTACATCAACAGTGCTCTTATTTACAACTGAGTTTTGCAAAACATCTGAAAAAGTCGAATGCTAGACTCTTAGGCCGCATTTGTTGTAATTTGGGCGTTGATTTTAGACATTTAAAAATGTCTTGCCTTATTATTAAAATGCGTTTTAGTTCTGCAATTACTAAAAAGAGGCAATGAAAAGGAATATTATGTTTCTCGCTCACAAATATTTACAAATTCATGCAGTATCAGCTGATTTTTACTGGTTTCGTTGCACACAAGGTAAACACGTCTATTTCCTATCTAGCCCTTTATAATATTAGATATCTTTACTCAAAACCGTCAAATATGCTGTCCTTTATATGCATTTTATTATCATATTACATAAAAATTATGGGAGGTAAGTTTTTAGTGATCAAAAAATGCATTTCTATTTCATTAATTTTGAACCTCGGCACGAAACGAAGTTATCAAGGAATTTTACGACTACTATTACATCTTCAGCCAAATTATTCAAGAGGTTACTTCGATTGACAAATACAGTATTTCTAGAAGTATGACAAAAGGAAAGCCTACACTATCAAATACGTCACATATGTTACATAAATACGCTTACAGAAAACTACCGTTTATTTTGCCTGAAATATTATCCTAGGCTTTAGTTAGGTGACTCACAACTTCAAAGAATTGAAAGTGTACATGAATATAAAGGTCAGAAAGTAATTTAGAAACAAATAATTATCTATATTTTGAACAATATCAAAAACAAAATAACGTTCCAAACAAAGTTTATAGAAAAATTGCTTGTACTTAGTTAATAATAACAAAATTGTTAAACAAGTCTGTGTCGCTTGGTTCTCACGTTTCCTACGGTTGCACTCGGCGAGAGTTTCTGTTTCGTCCCTGCTGTATCGTCAGAAACAGATTGGCTTTCATGGACAATGCTTTATTGATTGCCATCTGTCTGACCTCGTCCTTCTCCTTTGTTAATCGAACATTGTTTTTGTTTGCTTCTCCTTGTAAAGCGCTAGCTTCTTTCATCTTTTTTTAACCCTTTCACTGCTGATGGTAAGTATACTAGCCATGGCTGCATTCTCTCCTGTGCTAAGTCAGTTTTATAATTCATTCTCTCCTGTGCTTTATGCTTCCCTGCAAAATCCACCGACAGATAATGACAGTTTCAATCAACAAACATGTGTTTTGGCCCCGCTTACAATACAGCTCATTAGAGGCGTGGAATGACGACAAGCTGTTTCGTGATAAGAGCTTTGACATCCAAATATATTGGAATATCGGAATACAACTGTGAACTCTCACATTTTTGGCACGGAATCACAAGCATCTGATGACCTTCTACAAAGCAAGCGTGATAAAAGGACATTAGGGCAAAGGTGCGACGAAGCAGGAGAATGAAACGGTCTCTGCAAATGCTTGGCTGGATGTAAGAAACCTCAGGAAGAAAATGACGGAAATTGTTCATTTGTCATGACTCATGATCTGTGTACATGTAGCTTCACCAACAAGACCGGCCTCTCTTCGAAACATCTTGGCGACGTTCCTGAAATACATTTACTTTTGCATCAAAGTTTGATCCCACAGAAAGTTCACTAATGCAGCCTACTGATATATATGCATTTTCCATCAAAGTGTTGCCGAATGTGCATTCATTATTCACCATCTTATTTATCTTACATGTATAATAAATAGGAAAGTTTCGTGTACGCTTTTGCGCAAATGCAACGAAATTGTTACAAACTTTCCGATGCACTAGATATTTTGTTTCTTCGAATTTCGATTCTTTGGTTGTTTAATAAGTTTTGCGTACGTGTGTGCCTAAAACATTCTGAGGAGTAGCAATTCACCCATGCATTTACTTCCGCTGCCTCTGCCAGAAAATCCATTTTACTCGTGCCACTGAATTTGGATTCAGAACCCACATCATTCGGTCCGGTGCAACTTAAAGTTTATTTCAAGATCCAGTCTCCATCAGGCCCGTCGTCAGAATGGATTTACAGGGGGGGCTCAGCTTTTGACTGGAGGGGCAAGCGTTTGTGATTTTTATATTCAATGAAGCACATAACCAATATACCTAATCATGCATATTTGACATTCCTGTGCTTCACATATCTGTATTTTCGTACTTTCTATTGTAGTCGCAAGTTAGCTAAATTAAAACATGCACAGATTAAGTATTCAAATGTAATTCAAAAAAGTTGTAAGCGTTTGTGAACATTGCTAAATGTCTTCAAGACAGACTGAACGTCAATATTTTCCACCCTGTCTTTCTCAAAAGTCAAAAAGCACAAACTGGCTCGTCCAGACTTCGCCATGCTTCGTCGTTGTGGCCGATCAATGCGGGTAAGTGCCGAAAACGACGCCTCACAGACAGCAGTGGAACAGGCCATTGTTGACACCACCGCAAATAAATCGTATGTGCACTGGAAGGCCTCTCTTTGATTATGCAAAACATCGAGAAGTGTGGAAGTAGGCCTCCCGTCGATTTTCTTCTTGAGATAGCGTCTCACCAAATCTAATTCGCCTTCATCTGGAATCGTAATTTCCAGTCGGCTGAGCGGGTCAATCGTAGTCTTGATTAAAAATTCGTCTCCGTCCGGTATAGTTCCCTACAGAAAATAAAAAAAGCAACTACTCAATTTTCAGTAGCTAACTATTACAGCACCATTAAGTTTAGAATTTAATCTTCGATAGTAAAGAATTAAAACACACGGCTTGCATATGAATTCTCCAGCTATGGACATTTGATGATGGATTTTGCTTGTTATATGATGATCTTATCACAAAATAGTTCGATTTGGTAAATGAAGTCTAGAAAATATTTCATAAAAGGAATCTAGATATGAATTGTAGGAGGAATTGGAGGATATTTTGAATTGTAGGGGATGTGTAGGTGGAATTGCGAGGAATTCCGGGCTCAATGTCAGCAAGCTTTTTATCCTTTCGAAGAGTGTATTTGAACATCTTGATAAATACACCACTGTCTGAATCATCACCCCTAAATGGCAATTCGTTAGTTGCCAAAAATTGTACTATCTCAATCAAGGACTGGACATAATATCTCCTCTTTTCTAGAATGTCGGAGTTCAGGAGGTAAGATATCGATGTTCTGCTGTCCTCTCTGTTTTTCTCCTCATTCCAAGCAATGGTTGAATTTCTGTGTGTCGTAGTTTCAGCATGCTGAACAAATCCCTTTCTTTTGTCTCCAAGAGCGGTTTTCCATGCTCTGTAACCTGCCTTGATGAAGACCGACTCAAATTCCTTTGAACTTCTGGTAGCGTATATCCTGCAGGGATGACAGTACGCTGCATCTCTTTCGACGGAATATTCCAGCCAAGGGAATTGGTCAAACCACTGTGATCGAAAGGAGCGGTTGTCCTTGTCTCTTGGATATGACTTAAGTCGAGGTTGCTTTAGTTCAGCGGCAAATATGTCTTTCGGTAATGAATGCAAAACACTAGGAATCGCAGTTGCAGATTGTGTAGGGATTTTAATTGCTGATGACTGCATCGCAGTTGCGGATGATTGGATCGCAGTTGTGGATGATTGGATCGCAGTTGTGGATGATTGGATCGCAGTTGTGGATGATTGGATCGCAGTTGTGGATGATTGGATCGCAGTTGCGGATGATTGGATCGCAGTTGCGGAGGTAGTAGGGGTATCAGCTGAAGATGTTGGCGTGAGTGAACTTCGAGGTTTTAGAAGCCATGATGTTAAAAGGATAGATTTTTTATGCACCACATCTTTTGAATTGCGATGCGGCATTTCCGACTATTCAATTATCACCTCTGAATATAAAACAAAAGTCACCAGTTACGGGGGAACACAAGACACAGATATTGTCAATAAAGACGTAAGCGTGTGCGTGTAATTCGAATTTGTTGAGCGCAGGCCGATTCATTGTCAGTAGAGTGACAAATTGCTTTCTTGATGCTAGATTGAAAAGTGGATTTGCCTTGTGTGCATGTATGCATTGTGTGAGAAAAAACCAATGATCATGGTGCAGTTATTTACTCTATTGATGCGAATGGCTTCGTCTGCATCGAGTGAATGACTCACTCAATGCCGAAGGAGTGATAACCTGATAAATCCACTGTCTTCATTCATCGTCTTACATTCCTCGATGCTACCATGTTGTGTTCACGTGAACTTAAATTTTAACTGACTGTCAACTCATTTCGTGTATAACTATTATTTTGTACCATGCCATACAAATATTGCGTTGGAGGTTGCAAAAGTGGGTAGAAGACCGATGGAACCGAAAAGGTGTCATTATTCAGTTTTCCATATGAGAACGAATATAGTCAACGAAATAAATGGTTCCTATACAACGCGTTGATCTCAAAAGTGTTAATGAAGTAACTGACAGGATGAAAGTCTGTGCTAAACACTTTCTGTCAGATGACTTTGAATTTGAAACCGACAAAAAGAAGAAAATAAAATCTTACGTTACCGGATATCTCCGTTTATTTAATTGACAAACACTCCTTTGATTATGTCCCCGGAAAACTGCAGTCGGATCCTATGAATGTGGATTTGGCGGTACTTCTACTCTTTCCTCTCCACAAATCATCTATTTCAAAATCAACAAATTTAGCCGAACTTAACTGCATTTTCTTTTAGGATAGGTTAGATCAGTCGTAGAGGTTAAGTTCACGAAATAACACAAAGACGAGCAGCAGAGGAATTAATCAAGAGGGAAATTCCTAGAAACTAATAACTTAAATAGAAACTAATGATCAGAAAGAGACACAAAACAGGGGTGAAGGACTGAAGTGATGAAGTCATAAATTATTCGCAATGAGTAACAGGTGGGAAATGTTCACGCTGAATGAGTCAATAGTTATCGTCAGTCAAAAACTCCATTCACAATGCAATGGAATTATGATACAAGTATTAGGCTTTTCTTGTATGACCATTGCCATCAACTAAAAGTAGACACATGTGAACAGGAGGGGCGAAATTTGTAACAGGGGGGGCGGCGCCCCCCTTGCCCCCCCCGCTGGCGACGGGCCTGGTCTCCATTGATATTTCTCACATTTCGCATACATCATTTTAATTGTGTAAAGCGATGTACGCGAATTGTAGGATCAAAAAGAGCTTGAATGACAAAAGTCCGTAAACATATACAGTTGAATTTGCATATTGATACAGGCTAGTCGATGGGTGAATATAATTTTTGTGACTCGATGATAAGAATATGTTGTCAACTTAATTCATGCTGCATGAACTTGAACGATCTTGTCATGAAACTTTGGGTTCATAACGGTCTGAAAGAAACTACTGCTACCTTATTTTGAAATTAATGGAGGAGAAGGTGAATACTGCAATAGGCCTATCTATTTCTTTAGGTTAGTGTATCTATTTAGCTGTAGGTTTGTGAAAAACTCGTTCTTAGTTCTCAGTAAAAAAAATACTGATAAATTAACTCAGTAAGAAAATCATTAAAGAATCAAAGTCCTGTATTCATTGAAAGCCGATTTGAATTGCATGTTTAATCATATGAAATTTTTATTTTCTTCCAGGGATTCACTTAACTTTTTGCGATGAAAGACGATCAACACTTTGTCCGATGCTGGACCTGTTGAGACTCTCTCGGTGATCGATCAACTTTGAGTTTGATGATTGAATTAATCGATTCAAATTTACGAATTGCAATTATTTCACAAGTCTTTATACCTTACAACTCTCAATGTCACACTAAATCTATCTTCTGAAGAATCTTATCTTCTTTAGAATGAACGAAATGAATCAACGCTCAATTAAGTCCCCATGTAAAAAAATGTGCACAATAGGACTTGAACTCAAGACCATTAGTTTTTCAGTCGATATGCTGTTCTAAGCAATTGAGGGTCAATCTTATTGAGCACATATAAGGCAACCACAAGTCTATGTAATTTAATTTTTCAGAACTCTTTTTGAAGGTAAAAATGGCATAAATGTATAGCTATTCTCTGACGATCTTCATGAAGATGCTTTAGCATTTGCGTCAGTTATTAAAATTGGCTACAGAGGCAATGTAGGCCTACATATAACGTTAAATTTTCTCGGCAATTTTCATTCTCTTCCAATAGTAGAGGAACGCAATACTTCAATCTTTTACATTGACGCTGCTAATTCTCTAAAAATTCAGTCGGCAGAATGCTACTAAATAAATGATTAGCTGACACCAAAAAATTATCAGTGGGCTTCGGCGACGTACAATCGTTTATTATAAACTCGGTTAAATATTCTGCGGTACTAGATCGGCGTGATTTTCTGCCGGTTCAATTTTAGTCAATGTAAATCGGGCTCTGGAAAAAGGCTCTATTTTTGCTGTAATATAAAAATTTGTTTGACATGCTCTTGTCATCATGGTTTTGATGTCTGTAGTAACTCTGACATCATTAAAAAGTTTGAGCAGTCTATGGGGCATGAATTTGTATTTCAAAATCTCTAATTATATTAATTGAAACATACCTACATCTAATTGATGCCATATTCTTTCGATTATTTCACTTAATCAAAATTTTCACAATAAGCCATGATTCGGTAAGAATACTGCAGATGCATATCAAGCATGATTAATTCGATTTACACCCCGATTACTATTGTTGACTTACACGGTCGACCCAGTTGAATAAATATGAAATTCGTGCATTGTTTTGACTGGCAAGAAAAAGCGTGGTTTGCTCAATCCATTCTTTGATCAACGCAGTATAGGAGGAACACTGCTTGACTTCTTGGCCTTCGCCCAATATGCACTGTTAAGAAAAGGTCCTCGTGCAATTTTTTTCTCTTTTTCTACAGCGATTTTTATAGGTTCTAGCAATAGGTTGAGCTTTTTTGGTACAATTGTAGCACATACCCGAAATTTTCTCTCAATCACTCGAATTTTCAAAAATATCTGCCTGCCTGTCTAGTGGGTACTAATTAATGAACACGGATTGTCTTTTTCTAAGCTCGTCCTGACTATCTAACAGCATCAAAAGTTTAATACATTGCTGCGATAGATAACGATCTGCTTTATTTGATGGTGCAGAAACGGTTGAGAAAGATAAAGAAATAAAGTCAGCAATCAGCAGAGTTATTGGAAAATCAGCTACCTTTTTGCGATTTTCATGTATGCAACCTTGAAAATCGTCGGTATTGAAATGAGTCGAAATGTTTTGTGAACTTGATAAGAATTCAATATATTATATTTCTGTCTTCATAAGAAAAGAAATGCGCATGTTTGATTCCAATTGTTTCCAGCTTAGTGATATAATTTAAAATTTCCCTAAAATATCTTTTGATCGTTAATCATTTTAAATATTATCAATTTAACAGATATTATAAGGTGTGACTGAAAATTATTGAGACTTTCATGAGAAAAGATGAAATAACATATCTATGTTCTAAAATTCGATGTGTTGTGGTACAGTAGCGGTCTAGCAATTATCTGAAAAAAATTGGAGTCTCTCCTATTGCACATCACGTGATTATGCTGATTATCATGGATATGCAAACGTGCGCGCAACGAGGCATTCATGTTTAGCAAGTTGATTTGGTGTGTTTCGCTTTGCTATCGGTGTCTGATTGACTAATTCTGAATCTATAAATGAAGATACGCAATCTCGTCTCGTAAGAAAAAGAACTTTATGAATCAATGAAAAATACATTTGAATCATCAATCAATATGTATGTTGCTTCTTCATGCGATCACTTAATCAATTGCGATTAATTTCTTATGCTGCACTGCAAACCAATTTTAATTTGGCATGTCCTCCAAGCTGATGGCACAAAGGTTAATAGATAAATGATCACTTCATCACTTCATGATGGGCATACATCTACTTGCATCGGGTCGTGTAATGCTTAATATGTACCATAGCCTGAAAAATAGGTCCTGTCGCATAGCTACACATACACACCCGTTGTCTTCTTATACACTTCTTATAAATTAATTAGGCATACATAACAAACAGTTATAAATGTGTTTCCGCTTCTCTAAATTCATGTAATCAATTTTTTATGGCACCAGCAAATATTAGATTTAAATCATTCAAGCTTCAAACTGACATTCTGAATTCTTTCTTCTTGCGAAAAAATGATGCCCCACACTTCCTTCCTCGTATCAACTGGGCGCCAGGCGAGAATTAGATTTTTCAGGGGCTCATCCCCTGTCCCATAGCTACCAATTCCACATTCCATAATTACACAGTTTCCTGTCAACGAGAGACCGCAGATATAGAGTCTGAATAGAGTTAAATTAAGGCTAAAAGCATAGTATGCCTATGCGTTTTATGAAGATTCATGACATCGATAATGACATTCCTATAGGATTTACTGTAAAAGTTTATGATATCTATTGCAAAAACTTCGAAAAATTGAGTATTTTTTTAGGAAAATATAAGTGCTATGATATAAACATGCAACTCAATCGATAAACGAGTAACATGCTATCGAAATTACAGGTACTTTGTTTTACTTATCATAACTGCTCTTGAGACTGCCGACGCATCTAGCCACATCACTGCTGAGGCAGTTTTGTCCCCTCACACATTTAATTGCGTTATCGGACCAAGGATGAATAAAATGTCATTTAAATAATCGATGACGAAATTCTATTTATGATCATGCATTGGTCATCCATCATTTATGCACTGAAGCTTATACGTCTGACTTGAAATTGTTATTGCTGCACTTCTTATCATCAGTTTATTGATTAGTGACATAATTCAATAGGCTACAGTATGGCTCAAATGGATAATGAATGTCAACTTCGTGAGTGGTGGAAAGAGTGAAGAATTTTGATATTGAACTCTAATTGTTGTAATTCACTTCGGTCAAAAATGCACTGACCATCCTCGGAGAGACTGACCACAGATTCAAAATTCATATTGGCAGGCACAACAGCTTTCAAAAAGTATAGAAATGTAAAAATCTTGTACAAAAACATCTCAATATGCAGCAAGCAGATATAGGAAAAAGGAAGTGAAAAATCAACATATAAAATAATGCGACAAAGGATGGGCTGCATTTTGACAATATGGAAAAATTGACTTGACTGGATGCAAGAGACATAGTAACACAGAGCATAGCATTACTTCATTAGGAAAAATGCAATGCAATGTGAATTGTGATTATATAATACATGTAGGTTTATCAAGAAAAATTAATAATATGAACCCATAAGAATGAACTGACGTTATCAATGCACATCTCTACAGTTTTCCAGTTCAATCAATGGTACTATTTCTCGGCTTCCATTCATGTCATTGATTAGCAGTGGTGGAAGAAGTAAACGAAAATTATTAAGGATAATAAATACCCGCTATAATAATACTAGTAAACTATTCCTTCTCAGCCTGATAAATCATCTGTGGATCGACTGATTATTGTGTTGGCCAAATAATCTTGAAGCCAATAGAAAAATTATCGCTTCCTTATGATCACATAGACCTGAGTTTTCAACCAATGAACAAGACAACCGTCAATTTGATAAGGAGCGAAAACGTTGTAGCGAAGACGATTTCTGCAAGAGGGGCTTCAAAATTGTTTGTGACACCTTATCAAGAGAATGAGATAATGAGAATGTCAATATTAGAAAAAACATCAGTCGATCGCGGTGGGGCACATAAAGGAGTTGAGCAAGCAATGAAGAGAAACAAGTTGAACATGTGTCATTTGCAATCGAACATGGGTTTTAGGTGATAAGATGAGTGATTTTATCAATGGTAAGTTAACTTACCATCCCGCACTGAGGAGAATGTTGATCATGGTAAGTTAACTTACCATCCGCACCTGAGGGAATGAGACGAAATTTGCCTCAGCAGCGAAGGGGTTAATCGGCTGCTGTGAAAGCGG
>CAJQUW010014376.1:0-46960 GCA_907163375.1 Prostheceraeus crozeri
ACTTAAATCTGATTGCGAGAAGTCACAACAAAATCGCACTTGCAAATTCAATATATCAGTTTTGTGATTAATGTCGAGTTCTCCTGTGTTATTCAGTTTTGAAGTATTTATGGCACTTATGATAATTTTCCATGACAATTTTAGTCATTTTATATCATTTGCACTTATCTACTGCATGACGAGATGCTTGTCTTGTGATAAACTAAAATATGAGTATTTCATCGTATGAAGTCACTATGTGGTGATTTTTAAAATCGTTTTAAAATTAGTTTTCATACAAAGTTGCACAATATCATACTCATGAAGCACAGTAAATTGCCTATTGTCCATGTATAGGATAAACTCAGATCTGACACCTTTGTTGATGTGTCATTCTTTTAGCCGTCTTTTTATGAGATTAACAGGCGTGCGATATTACGAACGAGTGGTTGATTTTTTCTTTTTTATGTGTATTTCTCACTCTCTGTTGCATGATGTTAATGGAATAGTGTGCATGCACGGTGGGGCTGAATCAACATTTATTCTGCTTTTAGATGTTAGAGGGGGAGTAGAGGGGGTTTAGAGAGGAAGGGTTGTAGGTAGGGGAGGAAGTGGGTGGTCTAGGGAGGGGTAGTTAGTAGGATAAGGGGTCAGGAGGTAGCAGGGGTATTGTCAGTCCCTTTAGGGGGTGTTTAAGTTTAGAGGGGTAAAGGGGGTATTTTTATAGGGGGTAGTAGGAGGTGGGGGGGGGGGGTGGAGTTTAGTTTAGGAGGGGGGAGATTAGGAGTAGAGAGGAATCATATAGGGTATTTAAGGGGATGTTTAGAGGGGGGTGTTAGGAGGAAGGAGGTTTAAGGGGGTAGGGGAGGAGGGGGGGTTTTAGAGTAGTAGGAAGGAAGGGGGGAAGTAAGGAGGTGAAAAGGAAGAGGAGTAAGGAGAGATAGGAGGAGTAGTGTTTTAGGGAGAGGAAATTGAGTAGTAAGGAGGGGAGTTATAGGAGGGGGAAGTCGAGAGGGTATTTGGAGGTAGTAGGAATAAGGTCTAGGGTGTAGAAATGAGAGTACTTAAGGGAGAGGGGGAAGGGGATTATGAGTAGTAAGAGTATGTAGCATAGAAGGAGGGGGAGGGGGGATAACCTTTTGTAGGGTAGGGGGAAAAGGGGGGATGGGAGAGGGGGTATAGGGTTTTTGGGAGAAGGGGTGGTAGGGGTTTTGGGGAGAGGGTATTATGAAGTGAGGAGGGTAGAGAGGGGGGGGGAGCGGGTGGTTGTTTTTTTTGTTAGTAGAGAGGGGGGTAGGGGAGTTTTTTAGGTTGAGGGGTAGTTTTAGGGGGAGTAGTAGGGGGTGTAGTCAGGTTAGGGAGGGAGGTTAGGGGTAGAGTAACACGGGGGGGGAGGTAGGAGAGGGAGATTTTAGGAGGGTATTAGGGGTAGAAGGGGGGGGGGAGTGGTGGGAGGTTTTGGGTTATTAGTAAGGGTCAACAAAAAGGATAGGAGGATCCAGGGAGGGGGGGTTAGGGGGTTAGGAGGGAGGATGGAGTCATGGTTAAGGTTCAGTAGTAGAGGAGATAGTGAGAAGAGTATTAGTGGGGGGGGGTAGGATTAGGTAGTTTAGGGGTTAGATTCAGAAACTAGCAGTGTTAGTCATTCAGAGGGGGGGAACGGGGGGAGGAGTTGAGGGGTAGGTTAAGTTACGGGGCGGGTTATGGTATACCAGGGGTATATGGTGTAACTCAGTAAGAAGGGGGTATATACAGGTTTAGAGAATAATAGATAAGGCGGGGGTTTAGGGGGGCTTTTTATGTAGTAGCAGGGTATGGTCAGGTAGGGAGGGAGAGGTTTAGAGAGGGGGTCTGGTTAAGGTTTTCTAGTAGTATTAGAGGTAGTTTTAGAGGAGAGGGTTATAGTGGAGAGAGTTCACTTAGAGAGGGTTATAGAGGGGAGTTTTAGGGGGAGGAGTCTTATAGGTATGGGGAGGGGGGGAGTAGAACGTAGGTGAAGAGAGAAGGTGTAGGGTGGGAGGCATGGATGGGGAAGATGGGGAGAGAGAGTAGTTGAGGGTCAGTTTACTATTTCGCAGTTTAGAGGGTGTAATAGGACATGGGTACGGCGTGATGGGGGCGGCGCAAGGTACTTGGTACGTCGGGTGGGCTGAGTACCGGTTGCTTGGGTACGCGTAGGTGTTAGGGCGTCGTTACATCGTATCGTAAGGGGCCAAGTCTGATTTACTGGCTAGCCCTCTGTGACGTGCAGGGGCTAGCTACCTTTGATGTTAGTTGGCTCGTTTTCTTAGCCTAACTTGCTACCGGGGGGCCCGCGGGGTTAACTGGGGGCGCTATTCTGCGTCTGGCGGGGATACTTGGGGTGGTTACTGACATCAATACCGTCGTAATCGGTGTTCTTGAGCGTTCTGCGTCTACGGATGTAAAAAATTTCTTTTAACTTTGATATTCCCCTGTACGTCTTACCACATGAAAGACGGGGACCGGGTTTTAAATGGGCGCGATGCAGTTGGGATGTAAACTGTTGGTTCGAACCTCTTTTACGTTTTTCGTACTGTGGGTTGTTCTGATACTTACGGCGGTACTTGCTACTTTCCTACCTGGTTTACTTCCTTATCTCTCTTTGACTTGTTGTGTTGGGGTATAGGGATCAACCTCTCGGTTGGGGCCGGCTACTGAGGTTCTTTTTTTTTTCGCTTATATGTTACCAGCTCGAAGACTGCTGTTTCTTGTCTACTTAACAGCCGTCGCAAACTTCCGTCTGTCCATGGAAACTGTGCTTATTCTACCCCTTTGGTAACCTGGGGGGGAAGAATCCTTGGAACGACCATCACTAACTACCGGGGTTTAGTGTCGTCGTGACTGCGCTAGTTTTTTGATCCTATTTCAGTTTTTACGTGGAGGTCATGTTAGGCTCGTACACCCCCCTGTGATTCCGGTCGTTCGGGGTGACTACTTACTGCGGGTTGGGGGTCTGTCTTACCGTGATATATATCAATAACGTTTACTCGGGTTGTTCTCTCTGTCTTTCTTATGAACCATACGGGTTAACCCGTAACAACCACGTACCGGTTGCTGGGGGGCGACTTATGTCCTGTTTGATAAAAACCTCTGATGGGAACCTAACTCTTACCTACGGCTAAATCTTGGTGTCTTGTTGGATAGAAGCAACGAACGGCGTGTGGTGACGTTATAGACTAAAATCGATTTTTGCTATCTACTGTGACTTTAACGCGCTCGAAACGGCGGATGCCCTACTCTGCTCTTGTGGCCGTACTGTTTTACTCGTTTCTAGACTTTAGTACTGTGTTGTCTTGTGTCGATACGTGGTTTACCTGCTGGCTGAGTCGGGACGTGATAAACGTGGCGCGCACTAAAACTTACGGGCTACCGGCTGGACTGCTTACTTAACTCGGATTGTTCCCTCTCTATTCTACCTCGGGGTTTCTGTTCCGGTGTGTGTCCTTACCGCCACAACTCGACTTTTTTTTTATGCTCTGTGTTTTTTGTTCCGTTCTACTTTCCCCCTTTTTTTTTTAACTTCATTACCGGGTTTTCTCTTTACCCATGCACTGTATTCTCCTGCCTGTCCTCTTACAACACACGGTGAGTGACCGTAAACCTCAAACTTCAACTCTACTGTAGCTTGCTTTTTTAACTAACGTCTTTCGGTTAAAAACAACTCCTTGTTACCTTCGCGTCATGTCTAAGCCCCTACCCCCTTCTCCTACTTTTTGTTGTGGTGCGACCTTTCTTCTTTCTGGTTCGTTTGCTACCTTACACCCGGAGATAAACAACTCCTCTTCTAGGGTCGTTCGACTGTGTCTTAAACGTCCTACGATTTTTTTCTAAAACTAATTAACTGCTTTAACTGTTGTGCCCTTCTTAAACGGCTTTTCTTACTTTACTGTTCTAAAACTCTCTGGTTCCCGTTTTTTCTACTTTTCTTAGCGGTGTTCGTTCTACGACCTCTGCTTTCGACTTGTACCAAAACTCTATTTTTGACGCCGTCACCACAAACTCTAAGGCTTGTTCTACCAAAAAACTACAGACTCGTGTACTTCTAAACTGGGCTAAGTACGGTCGTTTTATTCGTACTATTTTCTTGAAAACACGGTTTCTTATCTCAAAACTATACTATTGTGTTCTGATCGTAACCGGGGGCGTACATTTGACACCCCTTTTCTATCCTTGATGAAAAACGGTAACTTTACACGTTTTACGTACACTGTCGTACGGTTAAAAACTTTTTAACTGTGTTCAACTACTAACTTTTTCTTCGAAACGACCGTGTTAAAATCGCGTTCTTCTTCCTTTACAAACTTTTCCTCAACAAACCAGCATCACTTCTCTGCGTCCTAATTTTTATCATTAAAACTCTCTCTAACGACCTTTCCTTTTACGTCTTTTTCGTTCATTTTTTGTCTGTTTTACGTTTTTTCTTTCTGTACACCTGTTTCTTCCTTTACCGTCGATTTTTCCTAACTTGTTTTTGTCTGGATTGTCTTTTCTTCTTGATCCTCGTCTTTTACCGCTTTTGAACCCCATTTTTTTACGAAACGTTTGCTTACTGTTTGTACTCCTTGCTGACGCTCGTGCTTGGGATGCGTGCGTGTGTCGCTGTGACTCCTATTACTATAACCTCTGTTCGCTTACTTGGTCTCGGTCGTAAAACTTTTCTTTGCCCGCAACACAACTTTTCAATACCGTTTGGCGTTAACAACTAAAACTACCCCCCACAACGTTGTAGGACTACGCTCGACTTTTTTGAGTAAACGCTCTTTTTACTACTCGGAATATTTGCCGGTGTCTTGGTTGACTTTGTGTGAGGGTACGTACAAAACTCGAGGTATACTTCCATTTGGTTTGAATCTTGTTACTGTCCTTTCGTGTCGATTTGTGCCGTTACTCTGCTAGTGGGTGTCGACGCCGTCGGACTCTTCTACGTACGGTTTTTTTTAAAAATGTGACCTTGTTCTCCTGCACACGTTTCTTTCAATTGGTTGTACTTCGTCGTTAAAACTCCTCTCTCTTCGGTTATGTCGCTGCTTTAACGCTATTGTTTTACGCTACCTCTTTTTTTAGGTTGCATCTACTAACTTTTTTCTAACTTATTCCCTTTTTTTCCTACTACCTTTAAACCTTTACTTTGCTACCTACGTTTACCCAACAACAAAACCCTCTTCTTTTACACTCTCTTATTACTGTACATCATGACCTTTTATACTTTTCACCTGTTTTCTCTTTTATCTTTTACGGTCTCTACACGGAACTTCGATTGAGCTTACTTTTGTCCTGGTTATTAAACGACCTGTTCTTTCACGGTCTTTAGTTTGTTTTTGCTTACGTGCTTACTTCTACATTGTGCTTAGTCGGGCATTGGTTGTTACCCACTTGCTAACTTGGCACGCTTCTGTTGTTTCCTTTGACTTTTATCCTAAACTAACGTTTACCTCTCGCGTCTTACTGCTGGCTTCTCGTCTACTTTTCTGCCCGTCGTTACGTTTTGTCTCTTGTATCTTCCTAACTTTTCCTTTTTTTCGTCTTGAGTGTTTTACTTTACCAAAACTGTAAACATGTGTTAAACAAGCCACTCCCTTTTTTACCGAGCCCTTCATACCGATGTCGCTTCACTAGGGACTCAGCGTGGTTGTGGTTGTGGCTCTGTCTTACCTTAACGTCAAAACGCCTTGTTACTTTATCGACTGCTGCGTGTTTATAAACTGGAACTTTACCCGTGTCTAAACCGTAAATTAGTCCACGGTGGTTGGACTGCTTGGGGTGTTTGCGTACGTAAACTTAAATCGAACCCGTTGTTCTTTTTGGTTCGTCCTCTCATCGTGTCCCAGGTTATCTTGGTGACGTTCCGACAACGCGCATTTGGCTTAACGGTATTGCATGTTGTGTAACTGTGTTCTTTGAGTTGTTTGGGTACCTGGCCTCGATGTCTCTAATTACGGGTTCTGTCGCTTGATTTTCCACCAAACTCTTTCATCTTAGTCTGTATCTTTCGTGTACTTTGTTGTGTCTTTTTATTTTGTCACTTAGTGTTCCAGGTATATTGTACTCATTCTTTTTTCTGGCTGGATGTTTGTCCGGGTAAACTCAGTATTTCTTACCCTTTTCCGGTTTTTTCCACACTGGTATGATTCTTTTTCTGTGTGAGCGGTTGCTCTGGGTTTACTTGTCTTTGGTTCGGTTTGCCCGTTAAAGATACCTACTGTCGTCGTCGTTAACTTAACAGACGCTTGACCTTGGTGGTCGTCGTCGAAGTCTAAACTGTGTGACGAAACCTGGCTTGGATTTTGGGTTGCGAGGGGATAATACTGGATGTGCTCTCGGCTTTTGGTTTACCTTCTCTGTTGACGCTCGGATGGCGCGCGTTGGCTGGACTCGTCTAGACGCCTAACCTTTTCTAACGGCTATCTTGGTTTCTCGCTTCCCAGTTTAGTGGAACTACCAAACTTACTCTACGCGAAAACTCGTTCTCTTGTCGAATACTCCGACCGCTTAACTGTGTCTATTCTCCTGCTCTTGGGGTTGCTTAAAACTTACTTGGTTTTCTTTCACGGCGGACGGGACTTTGTGTTTACTGGTTCGCTTAGGGATGTAGAAACTTTTTTTTTTGTCTGCGGTGTCGGCGCTACGTTTACTATTGGTTATTTTTCTTTACTTTCTTTTGCTATCTTTTTGTACTGAACTTGTCGTGTTTCGTTCGTTACTTCTCTGATGGACTACTGGGTCGGGGTTTGCATCTGCTGAACACCCGAGCGTTACCGTAAAAAACTTTTACTGTCTGTGTTGAGCTCTTTCAGTTAACCTGATTTTCGCTGTGTCCTTTCTCTACGTGTTTCTGTTTCTATCGCATTGTGGTCTTTGTTCTGGGCAGCTGGTCTGGTTGTTCTTATCTGTGTTTGTCTCTACTTTTGCTTCTAAAACAACTTTTAACTAAACTTAGCATCACGGCTACTGGTGTGTGTTTCTTCTAAAGCGCTTTTAGCCTTTTGGTAGTACATCGGGTATTGGCTTATCTTTTGGAACTGGTCTTTTGATGCCGCATAACGCAGTTACAGCTTCCTTAAAACGTTTCTTGAGGCGACAGGAGAATGGAACTCTCTTTACGTTCGGTTTGACTGGTAGGTAGTTCTTTTACGTGGGTCCTTTTTTTCTCAAACCCTTCATTTTGTCTGACCTTCGGTCTCTTCTACGTTCTGCGACGCGTTATGGTTTTACCACTTGCTTTCTGTACTGGTTGTTTGTGGTGTTGTGGTTCTTGTGGTTTTTTTATCTTGGCGATTTTGGGGTTGATCTAGCTTACTCTTGCTTTCACTACCAAACTTCGGATTTGTCTGTGTCACTTGGTCCTATCACAAAACACGTCTTCGTCCTTCATCCACTCTTTTAAGACTGATTTTGCTTATTGAAAGCGCTTAAACTTGGAGATGGCGAACGGTAAACTTGGAAACTCACTCTGGTATTCCCAAAGTATAATTACTTACAAGACACTTTTACAACTTTTTGTGTCGTTTTAGTATTGTTCGACGTTTTTGAACTGGAGCTGGGGTTCTTGTGGACACTGGGACTTACTGTGACGTTCTACTTAGAGCTTTTGGTTGTCGTTTAAACTTCTTTCGTTGTCGACTGTAAAAAACGCTTCCTTCTGCTCTTTGTTAAGGTTTTATTGTTACTAACGTCCCTTTACATCTCTGAGTCGTCTCCTGCGTGCCTTTGTTTGCTTATGGGACGGTCTCCTATTAACGTAAATTGCTGAGCACGAACGAGTGTTCTACATTGTCTAACTCTTTGTTTTTTTAATTTCGTTGTACTTGGTTCGTCGGTTTGACTGTCGTTAGAGTTACTGTGGTTGTCTTTTTATCATTCTATAGTGCTCTAATGAAACTTATTTTGGCGTTACCCTTACTCGCTACTTGTTGTCGTTCTAGTCGGTACTAACGTTAACATAAATTTTTTCTGTTTCCTGGCTTAGTTGCGTAACACCCGCCTTACGCGATCTTGTTCTGCGACCCAACCTAAAACTCTGTACCTCTCCTTTGGTTTCTTCAGTGGGTGTTAAACACTTGTTACCGGCGGAACGTTACTGTTCACTACGGTACACTTTGGTGTGGGTGCATTGGTAAATCACCTTCCGATTTTGCCTAGCCGTTCCTCTTTGTTCTGAGGGAAGACTGTGGTTGATGATGCGGGACCAAAACTTGCAGTTGTTTTTCACCGTGTTTTTGGGAACCTACGTGCCACTTAACTTTTAACCCCTAATGATTCGCCGCTTGAACGTTATTACCAACGCTACATCTACTGTTACTTTTGTTTTGGTAACGCTAGACGTGTTAGTTGCTACTTTGTAGGCTCTTCGAGTTTTTCCTTCAAACTTCTTACTGGCGTGGGTTACTTTAGAGCTTCATGTTTTTGATGTCTAACATCTTGCGTGTGGTTTAACGTGTTCTGTTAGTGGTTCTTAACGCGTTGGTTATTGTTTTGATTACTGCTGTCTTTCTGGTGGACACCTGACTTTCTTTCTACGCGGGTTTTGTCTTTTTCGAGTACCCCCCTTACTTAGCAAAACGGTCTTTTTTTGGCTGCGTTTGTGTGATTTACTTCGTGACGAACTAAACTACATATAACCATCCGGGTCGTATTTACTGTGATGCGGTGTAAACCTTCTTTATAAGTTTTTGTGGTGTTCGTCTTTTGGTTGCCTAGTTTTTTTTTTTACTTACATCTTGTGTTAATACCTCTTGCTCAGCGGTGTTTCAATTCGTTGTTCCTAGCTGCTGGTTGTGAACTAACCCCGACCCACTATATTGGTTTGCTATACTTACCTACCTTCGCTTTGTCGTGTTTGTTTGTTATCTTTGGTTCGTTTCGTGCTGTGGCTAGTTGGTGTTTCGTTTTTTTCGCTGTCACTTTCGTCGACAAAAACTGTTGTGCTACTTGTAAACGTCCTTAACTGTACTTTATGGGACTGTAGCTTAACCCAATCGTGTTCGGTTCTGCTACGGTCGGTGAGAGTGGACGTGGTCCTTTTGGGGAAACTTTTTGGTTTCGTTACGCCTTACACCTTGGGCTATTCCCCTCAACTTCGGGTTGAGCCTGGGCGTGCGGGCTGGTGGGCGACTGGTGGCGTGGCGGGCGGGTTGACCAGAACTTGTTGTTATGTAGATCCCGCGCTGGCACCCTGAGCGGTATGGTTTACTGTGAGCCCTGCACGTACCCACAACGGGTTCGGTTTCGTGCTTTTTCCCTGTCGACTGTACGGTATTCAAGACGGTTTGTTCTCTGTTAGCTCGGTACTCTGCCTTTTACTTTACTCTCAGGTTTCTATACTTTCGGTGTGTGTTATTTTGTGTTCTTGTGGATGTGATATATTTTCGTATTACCGGTTTTTTCTGTAGGACTCTTGCGTTACGTACTATACCAAACTTGTTGATACTAACGTGTAACTCATCTCTGGTTACCTAGGCGTACTACTCTCGAACCGTGTGGTTTGTTTTGTTCAACTACTTCTCATACGGTTTAGTGAACTTTTATTGGTTTGTATCAAACTTTGTTACGTTTCGGGTAATCCTTTCGTGTTACTTAACTATGAACGGTTTTTCTGGTGCGGTGATTGTGTGTGAGGCGGTGCTGGATTGCTGATCGTGTTGGTTTGTGTGCGTACACCATTGTGTGTACCATTGCTACTGCGGTACAAGAGACTTTTTTTTATCCTAACTCTACATGCGTTTTTTATTGTATTTTCTGACTGGCGGTAAACGCGTTTTACGTTACGTCGGATTTGTCTTGTAGTGTTGTGTGGATTCTCTCTACCTGACTATTGTAGGGACCGTAGCTGTGTAACCTGTGTGTAAAACGCACTGTGGTGACTGACGACTGCTTTGTGGTAGTGCAACCACTATGTTTTTTATTTAGACGTGTTACAGTTTGTGGGACCACTGGTTTGTAAAAAAGTACGGGTACTGTGTGTGGATGCAGGTGTTCGGGCGTTTCGGGGAGGTTACTTTTCTTCTTTACAACGAGCGGTGATACTTGTACGACTTGTCTGGACGTGTGACGTTGTTCTATTGTTCTTATCACTGTTCGTATTACTTTTAAACGGGTTTTTGTGATACTTGTCGTTTCTTCGTACGTTAGTGTTCGTGTCTTTTGAGTTTCGTTTTTATCGATGCGTAGTGTGTGTGCTCTTGCGTGTGCGGTGGGTGTGCTATAAAATGTTGTGTCTTTCATTGTGTAGGCGGAGCTCGGTTCTTTGCGGGATACTCTTTCTTGTTATCCGTCTTTTGTTTACCATTGGTTTTGGTTTCTTAACTTGCTTACTTTTTTAAAAAAGACGTGCTCTTAAAAAACTATTAGTGTCTTGTGTGTTACTGATACTTTTAAACTTTTTTGTCCGACGGTGCGGGGTTTTCCTTTAAGATTTCGGTGTTTGTTCGTACCGGTTGTACATGCGGCGTTCGTGTCCTTGTCTTTTACTGGAGTTTATTACGTGTGTGCGCTCTTATCTACGTTGGTGCTTATTTCGTTTTGTCGATATAAACTGGTTTGCGTTGTATCGATACGGCGCGAACTATTGTCTCAGACGGGCGAGTTGACTCGTACAACATCCCTCTCGTTTCTTTAACTTAGAAACGTGTTGTTTGATTGTGTAACTGGCTCGTTAGTACTTCTGTTTCGAGTTTGACGCTTTTGTTTGTGTGCGTTCACTATGAACTAAACTTGTGTTATATACTTGGGTACGCCGTGTGTAACTCTCATTTGGTGTGCTTGAAACTGTGATCTGTTTAATGTTTACACTTGGTTGTAGTTAACTTTACCAGGCTCCTTCCGTTCTTGTCTGTCGGTCCTTGGGTTGGTGACTTTGGCTTTCTCCTTCAGTTGACTTCGTGTAGCCTGGCTTTCTTCGTTTTTCGATGTTTGTGTACTTTCTTTGGGTGTTTTTTCTGGGGTTACCTCTCTTGTTTAACGACTCGTTACACGCAGTCTTGGTTTTGCTCTGTTTTGCATACGCGTTTGTGAGCACGGTGTTCCGGCCCTTTTGGCGCGATTCTTCGTCTTGGTCTAAAAAGCTGGGTTCCCCTGGTTTGTTTTATTTGTATACTGCGTAACGTTAACATTTAGTTCGTTAAAACGTTTCCTAAAACGTACCCCAAACTTACTCGGGTCAGGTTGGAGTCGGCGATTTCTACGCGTCTGTACGTGGGCGCACTTGCCTGCTGCCGTTTTTGTTGTTTCTACCCGTTTGCTTTACTTTAGCTTACTCTTCTAATGCAAACCAGACTGTGTCTTTGTTGAAACGCTTGTCGCTTTTTTTTTTCTCTCTTAGTTTGAACAACGTTGTGTTGGAACTGATTTTTGACACATACTATTGCTACGTACTTCTGGACTTACGATTTTGACCTAAACATGTTCTCCATACTGGGTGGTATACGTTTCTGTCTCGAGTTTGTTAGTGTTTGCGGTGCGGAACCTTAGTCGTATCATTTGTTGTAAATACGCTTGGTTGTAGCGGATGTCTGTTGTTGGTTTCTTTGATTCTTCTGCTGTTTCCGGATGCATGAACTGATCGTTTTTTAACTGTCCCTAGTACACTACTTTATTCCTCGTTAACAACCATTAGAGTTGATTAACAACGCTGTTTACTGCGGGGGGTGGTTGCTGACGTGTTTCGTTGGCGCTTTAACTTTTTATCCCTATTTAAACAGCTCGTTTTAGCTATGGAGGACTTGTTTCGACCACTTACTATCCTGCTGTTAACCTTTGGCTGCTTTGTGCCGCCTGTGGTGATTCGGGAGTTTGTACGCAACCTTTTTTGAAATCTCTTGACGGGGGGTTACTTTCTTTTACTGTGATGGTTTTATGAGTTTGTACTGTTTTTCTGACTTGGGACACGACGTACTTCTACGGGAACTCTCATTTTTTCGGTCCTCGGTTCGGGGTGGTTAACGGGGAGTTTGGGTTTTGGTGCGCTCTGGCTTGACGCTTGTTTCTGGCAGCTACGTTAGCTTTTTTGAATTGATTCTTCTTTTTGTACGTGGGATCGATCTGTGCCTGTATGGTCAGTGGAACTTGCGAAACGTGTGGCGACTACTTTGCTGACTAACTTTCGACTTTTTCTTTCTTTTTACTTCTTTACCCGTGGGCTCTTTCTCAGCGACACAGGATGCGTTTGGGGGGGGGTTCGGTGGGGCGGTTGTCTGTTAGTGTAGTACTAACATACTTGGGGTTTTTGTATAACTATATGTTCTGACACTTGGGCTCTTTAGCTCTAACGTTGACGTCTTGTGTTACGCTTTATGTACACTTCGAACATAACTCTTGCTTTGTTCCCTCTAGCTTTCGTGGTTTACGTTAGTCTAGTAAACGGACTGTCTTTTTGGGTGTTTTTCTACTGTAGCGGCGTCTGGTTTTGACATTTTACACTTTCTTGATATCTTTTATGTGTCTAAGGCTCAGTGTTGCCTCTTTACCGTGACGGGACTGCCTTTTACTCTGGTATTTTAGTTGTTGCTACGCCTTTTTTTTGTTAACTCTCTGGTTCTTCGTTCTAAACCTGAAAAGAGCAAACGTGCTTACCACCGAGCTTTTAGTAAACTCTAGATGGTCCATCCATTCCGGTCGGGGCGAAACTTGTTAAACTTCTAGATCCAAACTTTGGTTTGTTTAACACAGTATAACGGCTGTTCTTGCTTGGCTCATGATCACGTTTTCGGTTTGTGCTTGTTTTGGTATCGTCTTTACGTCTATTCCGGTTTGGTCCGTCTTTACTTCTACTCATTTTTTCCTTATGCATGGTTCTGCGGCTCTCGCGTTTTTAAAACGGGTCGCGTTATTCCCGTCCACTGGTGTTACGTTCGTTATACCACCTTCGTTTTTTGGTTTCCCTTTACAGCCTACGAACCTGTTTCTAAAACCCTTGTGTTACGAGTAGTGTGCTTTGGCTGTTACCTTTTAGTGTGGTTTGTCTTCGGACGGGGGTGGGTGGTTAGTTGCGGGACTTAACGTGACGACGGGTAAAAACTCTACTTTTCGTAACTACGTTGTATTGGTTTTTCTGTAAGGCTGGAACACAACTGGTAACGCTCCTCTGATGTGTACTCCTCTTTAACTGTGTTACTTTCTCCGCCTTATGGGGGTGCGTTACGGGACTTTTTCTATTCGTTCTTACACACCTGTGCTGTTGCGTGATTTTTGTTAACGTGTTTGTTTTTACGCTTTTTGGTTCGCTGGTTTTACGGTTTTTTGTCTTCGAAAACCTTACCGTACTCGTTCCGGGCTTGTGAAACTATCTGCGTTACGTCCGGTTGTCCGTTTTACTCTGTTTTGGGCCTGTCTGTTGGCTGACACGTAAGCTAAAACGTTACTCGGTGTCTTTTTTTTGACTGTCTTCTTAACAGTTGGACAGGGTGGTACACAACTTGAAACTTATTGGACTTTCGTTTTTTCTTACTTGTACTGTTTGGTAGCTCCTTGCAGGGTGGTAGCACCCGAACAGGTTCCAGACCCTTTTCGTTTGGGCGGCTGTCCTGTTAGTTTTTACTACTATTTCTATATTCTAACGCTCTTTTCTCCGTGTTAATCTTCTGACGGTTGTGTCCCTTACAAATTGTGGTTTACAGTCCCGTTCTTAGCGACGACACGTTTGTAACAACCTTTCGGTTGACTGACAACTGAAAGCGTACTTGACCTGAACGTGACACGTTTTGACGTGAGACTGTGTTTTCTTCCTACGTTGGTTTTTAACATTATACTTCTTTTTTGTTTCTATAATACTAAATGACTCGGTTTTTGTGCACCTGTTTGGTACTTTGTGACCGGGTCTCTGTATTGAGCATTATGTTGTACTTTAATGACTTGGTTCGGGTTCGTTCGGGGGTCTTTGATGGCTCTCCATCTACTTGATTCTCTACTCTTCGGGACCGGTTTGCATGGTGGCGGTACTCTTTGTTTCGCTTGTACACCTTCGTCAGGACGGGTCCTTGGTTACATCCGTGTGTTACGTAGCGTTTGACTATATGGTACTTTATTTATTTAAACGTGTTTTGTCTGAATGTTTGGGGATATCTGTTAAATTGTTTAAGCTAGAACTAGCGGCGCTTTGTTGATTTACTACTTAACCTCTTTGTTGGTATTACGGGTAGTGATAGTATCTACAGGGTCCGCCGTGCTCTCTGACCGGTGCTCTGTTTGTCATTACTTCGGTTTGCTCTGTTAAACTCTGCTGTTAGCTTGTTACGTCGTGTGGTTTTCTTAAGTTTGATTTGTGACGTTCGCGATTTGAAGGGCTTTTTAACTCTGTTGGGTCCTGCTTGTTTAATCTAGATTTAACTCACCAACTCTCTTTGTTAGTTGGTACCTGGTTGCTTTCGCTGCAGACTTCTGGATATGCGCTTGAGTGTTATTTCTTTTTCTTTGTTATAAACTACCATAGTCGATCATGGTATTGGCTGGTTCAGTGCGTTTGGTCGCTTAGTTTTGGGTCTTCTTATAAACTTTGCCTACTTCTTCTAACTCCGTGTCTTTGACTTTTTTTCGTACTTTTATGGTTTCGTGCTTTGTTGGTGTTCCGTGACATAACCTTTCTTGTTATCATAAACTAGTGTTTTTTGCTGGTTGTCGAACCAGAGTTGTTGGGTGTTTCAATGCGATTAGGTTTGCGCTATATCTGAGTCGTTCGTACTGGAGACCGACTTACGTTTTTCCAATGTTAACTATTGTATGTGCATTGTTGTTCGTAGCTTATTCCGTTCGTTCACCGTGTTTGCCAGTGTAATTTGGGCCTTTCTTGTTAACGTGCGGTACTCGAAGCCTTTTTGTTCGGCTTCTTTACTGTCTTGTTTTTTGTTTGTCTTAATTTCGGTGTTGTCGGTTTGTTCACTGTGTCTTTTTTCTAACTTTTCTAACTCTGTGTTTGCCGTTTTTCTTTTTCGGTGCGAAAACGATGGTAAGTTCAAGTCGGTGTAGAACGTTGGTAAAACGTCTGTTCTTCTTGTTATCTTGCTTCGACCTGTACGGGGTATAGACAACTCACGGAAGGTGTAGAGTGTCACGTTCTATTGGTGCCTTTTAGCTAGCAGCGCTTCTTTTTGCTGTTGTATAAGGGTTGTACGTTTTTTACTGGGCTACTTATTATTCTACCTATTCTTTCTCCGTTAGTTGTTTTAACATGCCTTTCTTGCGGGGTTTGTACACTTCGTGAACCTGGTTCTGGAAAACGTTTTCCCGTCTTTCTGTGGACCATAACTTAACTACACTTACTTACCTGTGCTGTATACATTACACCTAACGAAAAGCTTCTGTTGTTGTTCTTATAAAACTTTACACGGAGGGAAAGATCTTTTAATCTTTAATAACGTTGGTGCTGTTCATGACAGTTGCGCATCTCTTCTTTGAGTAAAGCATGTGTCCTTGCTGATGCTTGACGTTTCCCTTATGTCTTTATGGTCGCTCGTTCTCTGCGTATTCTGGGATGATTATCCTCCTTGGGTGTTGTCGTTTTGGCGTTGGCTTTGAGTCGATTCTATAGAAATTTATGTCCGTTCTTTCTTCTGACTTTTATAGTTTACCTTGTAAACTTTTATGTGTCCGTGCGTACTTATCTGGGTAGTTTTTAAAAACTCGTGGAGATAGACGTTTTTCGTCTCTAAATCGTTTCTTGTCTTAAACCTCTCTGACTAGGTAGGTAACCTTTTTTACTGGGAACTAAACAGAACCCTCTTGGTTAACCTGTCCCTCTGACGCTCTTCTCCTAGTATGCCGGTAGTGTGACTTGCCAAACAAGTTGTTTGTTGGTGTTGTTACAAACTTTGGTTTGGTCGTTATCTACCTCTGTTTTGACTACGGTTGTGTTTATTATTTCTTTCGCCTTACCACAAAACTGGTACGGTGCTTGTTCTCCTGCTTCACGAGCCCTCTTACATTTTGTGTAAACTTCGTACTGTGCTTCCCTATTTCTACTTAACTGCAGATTAGTATAACTCTTTTTGAGCACCTCCTCCGAGGGTTGGTTTTAGTTATGGGTATAACTCGGTTTTACCTTAACTTGTTAGCTTGTGTCCATTTTGCTAACATGACCATCGTCCCTTACTGTTTCCTTGTTAAGTTCGTTTTGGTTTTCTTTCGTCTGGTTCGCGTACGGTCTGTTCACGAATCTTATTTGCACGCCCGACTATCGTCTTTCTTCCTCCTCTTGATCGGCGTTTCTTAAAACCTGTAAACCTTGCTTCTTTAGTGCGTTGTATGGTCCTGGTACGGTACACACTGTTGATTGTTGCGGACTGGTTGTTCTTGACACCTATCCCTCTTGGTTCTAACTTCGGATCACTGTTAATCTTTACAGCTAATACTGAACATCAAAAGCTTAGGGCTGGACGTAACGTTCGGGTTGGTATCGTCGTTCTGCGTCTGACGGACACGTGTGGCGGGGGGGCCCCTTGGCGACCCTGGACCTGCTTCGATCGACCACGGATATATTGACCTAAGCTGTTCCGTCTGTGTTGTTCTAAAAACTCTTTGAGTGTGGGACAAACTTTGTGAGGTATACCGTTATCTAAACTTCAGTTCCGTCGTAAACGTTAAGCTAGCTCTTTTGACGCTTACTTCCGGTTGTTCTTTTCGTGTTTCTTTTAGTTTTATCAGCTTAAGCTTATTCGTGTTTGTACTCACGTCGGGTCTTTTTTCTTAGTAGTTCTTGTTTTGAACTCCCGATTACGTTTTTTCTTTTTTATTAGACTCCTTTGGCTTACCCTGTTTAACTTCTGTGCTACTTACTATACTTATTGTTTTTCGCGCTCGCGATACGCCTACCTCGCTGGTCCCTATTTTCGGCCATTTTTAGGTATTTGCGTTGTGGTATGCCTTGTGCTGACGTGGGGTGAGTACCACGAGCTTTACTTTGCTAGAAAGTAGTTGGGTTTAGCGCGTTTACGAACTACTTTTCTTACTCTTGCGTGTTGCTACTATCTTTTTTCTGCGTCTGTGATTGGTTGCTGTTTACGGTGGTTTAACGCCTGTGTACCTCAAACTTCTTGTAACGTCCCCGGGGTTTCGCGTGTCGGGACTTATACTGGGATTTCGGCGCTCTGGGCGTCATTGTGCACGTGTCGGTGTTTCGTGACTTGCTCGCTTGCGTTTGCGTAATGTTTAACAACTTGATTTGGTGTGTGTTTACTTCTTTTTTTTGCGCTCTTCTTACTCGATTGGACTGGGGGTGGAATACGTTCATTTAAGGGACTCTTTACTACAGTTTTTATCTTCTTTTGTGTGGTGTTGTTGGTAACACATCTTAACGGGGTGCTCTCTCGACGTAGTTTACTTAGCAGAAGTTCTTCGTGTCGGCGGGGGTAGGGGGCGGCGTTTGTTTCGGTGCGGTATAGTACCGATTGGGCGCAACGGGTAAACCGAGGGTTTATAAGCGCTAACATGGACGGCGGTCTGTCATGGCGTTTCTTGGTCTCGGTTGAGTTTTGGCTATACTGGGTTCAAACTCGAAGAACGCGTGTTTACTTTTTGGGGAGTAGGGTGGGCACTAGTTACTGCTTGGTGGGCAGTTTTGTCTATGATGATTACGGGCGGTCTGCATTGTTCTTTCTGTGACTTTTTGTGGTTCTGTGATTCTTTCAGGTCGTAGAAACCGTGTTTCTACATCCTAAAAGTTGAACGTTTATTTCTTTCGTAACTAAACTACCCTCTGAACGGCCGCGACCCCTGTGGTGGTTTTTGGGACTTGTAATGCTGCGCACTGTGCGCCGTTGCGCCCTTTTGTTCGGGTGGTCTGACTTTGTGGAGTAAACTGTTTGGATGTTGGCGGACTGGTGGGGATACGTGGGGGGGTGTTACGTTAGCTCTGTTCATCTCTTGTTTAACGTCTTTTATCGGGCGGTTACTCTCGTTTTGGTATCGCTTAGTTTTTGTTATATCGTCACTTCTACAAAACACGTATGGTTGGTTTTTGTTGGGTGTCGGTGACTTGCTTGTCTGCGTAACTCTCAACTTGTGATGTAAGGTGTACGAACTACAGAGCTCCTGGATAGTAACCGGGAACTTTTTTGGTCTCTTGTGAGTTCTCGCGCGATCGGGTATTCCGATTCTTTTGTATCGATAGCCGGGAGGTTTACCTTTTCTATTTTGCTTTATCGTGTAGTTGTCTTGTTTCGCCTTCACGTTTCGCGTATCTATGGCGGATCATGGCGTTACGTTGAACCTGTCCGCGCTTTGTGTACTAGTCCTTACGCCTTGTCTTTGTTGGGACCTTCAGCCCCATCACCGGGTCTCGACCGCGTCTTGTAACTTTTCTTCATTTAACCATAATCGTGTTTTGGTTTCTGTACTAATGACCGCAAGTGTTTGTATTTTTCTCCTCAAAATAACTTATCCAAAGTGACAACTGTTTAGAATTATGAGTATAGGCCCTGTTTCTCTCCGTTCTGGCTGACGAGAACGAGGTGTACTTGTTCTTTGTTGTTGTTCCTGAGGTTTTTAGAATTCGTAAGGTACGGTGATACGCGGGTTTGGGGTACTCTCGTGTACGTCGTTTCTCGTCGTTGTGATCGGGTGTGATGCTCGTTTGAGTGGTTTAGCTTGTTAGTCCAAACGGGACATACGCTCGTTGCTCGGTGTGTTGAGCTCGTCGGTGGAACGCTGAGGGGTGTTCAGTCTGGTAGGTCTCGGCACTCTCTGAATCGGGTGTACTCTCTATCATACCTGTACCGACTTTTAGTTTGTGGCTTGTCTGGGGCGTGTCCTTGGTTTTCTTGTCGGTACTGCAGTTTGCTTTACAAAACTAAGACTTTTTTTCTGTTATCTTTCTGTTTTGACTGCTGTCGAGTTTGTTCTGTCTAAACCTCTCGTGTTTGGACCAACGGATGTAACGACGTCCGTTCGTGTACTGTAACGTTGAGGGACCGAAACTATTAGTCAACTTGCTCTCGGTGCTTTATTAATCGCGGCTTTGTGGGGGTTAACACATGGCGTTCAATCAAGAGCTGGACGCGGGTGTTTTTTCTGTTTAACTTTCTTTTGTAGTTCTTGGGAACTTACAGTGTGGTGTTGCTATACGTTCTATTGGGGGACTTCTACCAACTGTGTCGGTGACAACGAGGTGTCGTTAGAGTCTGGATTAATTTCTCCTACTCTCTTGACGAAAACTTGACTTTTGGTTTCTGTCTAAACTCTTTTAATAAAGCTTTTGCGTATTTTACTACTCCAGAACGTTGTCGTTTTTCGTTCTCTTACTTTTTTTAGTTATCTGACTATTTTTATTTTTACATTGTCCTCATTACTCACTTTAGCGCTTTGTTTTTCACTCTGTTCGGATCAACTTTGGTTCCATTTTAATACTGATGCGGTTGATCTTTGGCCGTTTATGTCACCACCTGCGTTGTCTTTTGGTGTGTTCGTTTTTTTGTTTAGCTTTCGTGTTTGTGCGTTACTAGAACTGAACTCTGTAGTTGTTTTTTCTCTGCTTCCTGCTCGTTAACGTATTGTCCCCGTAGTAAACGAACGTCGTTACTGGCGTAGGTACGTGGTTTTTGGTGTAGCATGCGTTTAAGATTGAAACGGTACTGTATACGTGGAACTTGTTGAACTGACGTTCTCCATACGCGTAACGCTCGTAAACAGTGCTGTTCTTGACATCTCCTAGCGTTTTTTTAAGATTTACGTTTGTTTCCTGTCCGTTGCTTTCCACTATACTCGGTACTGTTGTGTTTAAGTTTGTGCGTACGTTACGTTGGCATGATGACGGGGGTACTTCTGGTTTTAGTATCTGGTGTTGTGTTATTTGGAAACACTGTACCTGTCTGGTGTTGTTCCGGTTCAACTTTGTTAGTTGTGTGGTAAGATCTTTTTAAAAAAACGTGCGCTCGGGGGTTACTCGGGATGGGAGAAAAACTTGCTTCGTTTAGATCGATGTACACTTTTCTGTGGTTTGGTCGTGACGTCGAACTGTTCTGCTATTCTTCTAACTTATGCGTTGCTACACTGCTGTTTGAACTCCTGGCGGTGGGGTACCTGGGTACGGGTACTCTACGCAACTGGGGACACTAGTCGGATCCGGGCACGTAAACCTTTGTCTAGGAAAATTAAAACCTTTACGCTCTTGGTTTCACTCTTTAAGTTCGCGAGTTGTTCTTAAGCGTACTATCTCATCTTGGTGGTGTGTATGACAACGTACGTCGTGTGTGCTTGTGCGCGCCGCCTGTACGGTTTTTGTTTGGGTTTAGGTTCCGGCTCTACAACGGAACTTTGTAACTGTCTGTTTGTACTCTTTGTACACGTGAACAACGGTTTGTTTTTGTTTAGCTTTAACTCCCCAACTTGGTATTTTGTTGTTTATTTTTCTTTTAACTCTAACTCTTTACAAATCCTTTTAGCTAAACAAAAAAACTTGTAAAATCTTGAGCGCTAACTCTCCTTCTCGTCCATTGTTGGTGTTTTCCGTCTTTCTTCTGTGTACGGGGCGTTTTAACTACAACTTTTTTGCGATCGCCATAATTTTAATCACTTTTTTTGTACCTCGTGCTAACGCTGTTTTCCCGTCTTGTTTTACTCTCTTTCTGGGGTTGTGACTGTTTTACGTTCCGTTTTTTGTTAGTTGAAAACTTTAGTCGTGAGTCGACCAAACACGTTGTTTAAACTGTGTTCTACTACTGGAGTTACGGTTTGCGCGCTCCTCTTTGTTTTAAACGATGTGTTACAACTTTTTTACTTCGGTACCGGGGCGCTTTGCGGATGCGGTTCTCTTGTTCGGTATGTACGACTACCCTTCTTAAAGTTCGTCTTTGCATTTTTGATCTGCTTCTCTTGTCTGTTAAAAACGCTCACGTCCGAGGCGTTTACTGTGACCTACCTACTGTTGCGCTGGGCAGTTGCACCTTTCTTTCGACTTAACTTTAGCACCACCTTGTGACGTCTGTATAGTGGAGACCCACCGGGTTCTATTGGGTTAAAGATAAATACGTGACTTGGTAGGGGGTTTTTCGTTGGTTGTATTCGTGTAGATGATGGGGTTAACTTGACTTGTTTAAAACGTTAGCGGGTGGCGCCTACGTTTGTCTTTTCCTTTATACGAAACTGCCGCTGGGACTCATTTGTACTTTTAACTCTTTGACCTCCTTTCTTTTGTCGTTGATGGTTGTATAGCTTAACGTTTTTGGCTGACTTGTTACTGTAAACGGCTAACCGTTGTACATATTGCCTGAGTAAACCCCCATCTTCGTGAGTATCCACTTTCTTGTTAGCTGTTCCTGTCCTTTTAACTCTACACTTTGAACTGACTGTTTCTTTAGTCGAGTACTGTTTGTAGCTATTTTTCGTCTGCTCTCTCGGTTCTCCTACTTTTTTTTTTTCTTACTCGAAAACACTCGTTGACACTCCTGAACTTGTGTGGACTGGTGCGTGTTCTGTACTGTTATTGCGTCTAAGAAAAACCTTTTTTTTCTCACTTGCGACTTCTCGTGTGGTCTCTGTTCTACGTCTTTTTGGCGCTTGTGTGCTAAAATCGTTGTTGGTGACATGCTTTTTTCTAACTGTAACTGCGTAACGTGTTCTAGCTGCGTTGGCTGTTTCTGTTTTTTTACCTGGGCTTCGGGGTGTGTATCTGTTGTACTGACTTTTTGTACTCTGCGTTTTACCTTTTTTCTGTGTTGCTTCTCTATCGGCCTTTTGCTTTTTGATTGCTCTGAAACGTATACTTACCTTCTGCTAGTTTTGTGCTCTGTCCTTGTGCTTGGTAACGGAACCCTTTTCGTGTATAACACTAACGCTTTGTCGTTTGCGGGTTCGCTTGTGTCTTTGTTTGTTTATAAACCACTCGTCTAAGCTGTTAACTTATTACACTGTCCGTTTTGTTAACTTAAACCGACTCGTTGCGTTTCTATACCTGAGTTTTTTTGGTTCTGTCTGGTCGGTTGGGGGGTGTCGGGTTTTGCCTTCTTGTCTAGCGGTTGGTGTATTTACTTTTCTCTTCTCCTTCTTGTCGTCGTTACGGGTTCCTCTCTTTCGGGACTCTTAACTAGTCGCTCTGGGTTCTGCTGTACGGTTAATAGTCAGAGTGTTACGTTTCTTCCAATGTACCCCTTGTTGTATTCTCGCGACTGTCTTACTAGACCTTGATGTTGTCGTATTTTTTCATGACGAACTTTGACGTTGCGGTTCTTTTAACCCCTTCTCTCTAAAACGTCTATTTCTCCGTTTCAACTGCTTTCTACATAAATCTGTTCCTGTATTGTTGTGGGCTTTCTGATTTTCTTCGAAAGCACTGTTTACTTCGTTTTTGTTTAGTGCGAAGTGATCCCCTCCCCCCAACTTGCACTCTATCGCTGCCCGCATCACTGACTAAGCTAGCCCAAACCTTCCCAACAAGCACGGTGGGGCTGAATCAAACATTTATTCTGCTTTTGCTTTAGTGCCCATCCAAAATATTGATATATTCGCTGACAGAATCACTGTCTAAGATGAAAAATCGGAAAATAAAATAAATCGTTGCCGGAGATCAAGAGATACAGAGTGATCAATAATCAATCGATGTTGATCAATTGATTGATTCTGAAAAGATGACATCTCTAAGTGCCCACCCTAGAAAGGAAAAAGAGGTTCAACTTCGACGGATACAATTGTATTAGCAACACAAGACGTTTCGCTCTGAGAGCTTGGTCACTTGTGATTTGACCTTTGCACAGAAGCATTGCAAGACCAGCATTGAGGACTGTTTACTACATAGAAAACAATCTATTTCTATGGTTTACTAACTGTTAGATAAAAAGATGATAGGTAGATAGTACTAAGAACAAAGCTAGAGAGTAGAGAGATAAATGAAATTATTTACAAAAAAGTTAGTAAACAATGGAGTTAAGCATGGAAGTACAGAAAAGGTAAAATTCACTTGTACACAACATTTTTACCTATACAATGATTCATAAGTACAGATGGAGGAACTTTGGCTATGTACAACGACTCGAGATTACGTCCTCTTATCACAGTTTTTAACATTCTCATGCAAGATGTCCCACAAAATGTTATCATTACAAATAGTATCCCTATAATGTACATCTTTAAAGTGCATCTTAACAGCAGAAAAATTGCTGCTATGAGACGTGTGCTCTTTGATTCTCGTTTGAACCGATCTACCGGTTTCGCCTACATACAACCATATGGCAGAGCTTACAAGTAATTTTATAAACAACAAATTTTTTATTACAAATTTGCTTGCGAGCAGAAGAAGCACATGTAGCACAGTTGTCTTTGCATCTCTTGGATTCTTTCGGGGGATGACAGAGTCTCTTGACACTGTTTCCAGAGGTGAAACACAACTTCACTTTTTCGTTAAGATTCGTTCTCCTCAGTAAGTCCGACATCCTTCGTTTGTGGATTTCATCCACGAAAGGAACTTTGAGGAAAAACGGTTTCTTCGAATTTGTTTCCTTTTGGTGAGGCCTTCTGCGATCCGATTTGAAAATGCAATGGTTTTCAGGATGAAATTCAAGGGATAACCATTTCTTAAGAATCTCTGCTTAATCAAATCAATGGAATGGGAATAGTTGATATCGTTTGTTGAACGTGATTTTGCCCTATGCAATTCACCCACAAAATATTTCTTTTTCGAGAAGTGGGTCCATGAGATTCCCATGGATAAATGGATCCACTATGCAACTCCTTCATGTAAAGCCGCGAATGAAATCGATTGTCGACCATAGCGATTTCACAATCCAGGAAAGGGAGAAATCCATCGGAATTTGGCAATTCACTAGTGAATTTGATGCATTTGCTCACCGTGTTGCATATCTCCAAAATATAATCCAGGGAAATGTTGTTAGGCCATATAACAAATACATCATCTATATAACGCTTCCACAAAATACTGGACAAGATAAGCAATTCAATATCTTGTTTTCAATGTAATCCATATAGATAATTGCGGCGACCGGAGCCAATGGGTTTCCCATAGATAATCCACTCGTTTGTTTAAAAACTGATTGTTAAAAGATAATATAGTCATTTTCCAAAGCTAGTTTGATAAGCGCCATTATGTCAGGAATGTGAATTTGCATAAGCATCTCATCCATGCAAGAATAATTTATAAGGAATTCCTCCATTACAGTGTAGATACCAGGCTCATCGTCTGAGTCACAACGCGGAACATTGCCATATAGATTGGAAACATCAGTGATGCATAGCCACCAATATCCACAGCATCAATCCCCTTTATCCAATTCACGAAATGTATTGAATCCGGGATGTGGATCTAACTTCTTTCAGGCAGTTTGACAACTTGGACGAAATTTCTCTAGCCAGAACCGTACCCGGTCCATCTGTGGCAGAAACGATGGGTCTTTCCACGCAAGTCTCCTGATTTATGATCCTTTGGAAGTAAACAGTCCTCAATGCTGGTCTTGCAATGCTTCTGTGCAAAGGTCAAATCACAAGTGACCAAGCTCTCAGAGCGAAACGTCTTGTGTTGCTAATACAATTGTATCCGTCGAAGTTGAACCTCTTTTTCCTTTCATTACCAAACCGGATACGTGGATCCCTACCATAATGCCCACCCTAGAAGTTGCAAGTTTCATTTTTAGAATTATTTCCTAGGATGAAAAAACGCGAAACAAAAAAAAATTGCTGCCGGAGATCAAGAGATACAGCGTGATCAATAATCAATCGATATTGATCAATTGATTGATTCTGAGACAAAATGGATTTTTTCTTGGCTATTCATGTGCAATCATTCCATTTTCCAATTCTCTATTTGTTCCTTATCGAATATGTGTGAAATTACAACACCAGTGACAGAGATTTTGAGATTCGGACTGATCGATACTTATACAATTGATTGAATAATTGTGATTACAAACATTTGCTAAGTTGCAATTTGCAGTTTTCAGATTTGTCACTTCTCTTAGTCAACGTATTGGTGTCGCAATTGATAGCTTTCATATCATTTTCAACAATGTGCGGCCTTTGTTCATTCCATGATCGCTAGATGTTCTATTGTCTAATTGACTATCAGAAGTAGGATCACACACAATACTTGAAGCGACTTCAGATGCGAACCGTTGTGAGTCACCCTCAGTCACGCCACCGAATGAAAAGCAATCACTAATTGCCTGATCGCACAGTTGATAAAATGCCTCCGTCACACGAGCAGTGTCGAAGAAGGGTATGCCTGCTATGCTTCTCAAAAGCAAAGAAAGACAACAACACATTTCGATCTCTGACTCCGTCGCTATGGTATAAAATTTAGAATCATGTGATTGAAGGAGTGGATCAACAGGATGAAAGACTACCTAATGTGCTATGTTCGACGTGTGTCCGCGCTCTTAATGAATTAGATCATCCAAATAAAAGACAGAGGAAGGATATACCTATCGCCGATCATTCACGATTGTATCAAGTCAGAACCCGTGCATCAGCTTCATCGCCGTGTCAGTGTCTTGTCTGTGAAATTGCACAGTCTGTTCCACTTGGACTCAGTGCTGCTCTTTGAGCAACTGCGATGCCATGCCAACCTCAGAATGAAAGCATCCATAAAAGCAAAGAAGAGATCATGCGCCTCTGCAATAGTTGTCCATCAGAAATTGGGCGAGGTCTTTCCCACAAATGCTGCAAGACGTCAAGGTTTCAGAATTTGCACAAAATGGCAAGTGAAGGTTCACCTAATTCGAAGGAGAAGGTTGCAGCACGAATCAATAAGGAAAAGGCTGATGGACAACCAAATGCAAGCTGTTTGACACCATCAACATGTGCAGGAAGGCCAATCATTCTGCTTCGATCCCCACCGCCAAACAACCAAAACAAGAACTTTATTATCTTCCGAAAATATCCGACCATTGCTGTAGATCTAAAACTAATAAATATCTTGCTTGTCTCATGGGTCACGGCTCATGTCATACATGCGCATGGTGCGATGTGGATAAAGAGAACTTGAGAATGAACCTGAAAGGGAACACAAGAACATTCGGCCGTATAGATCAGCTCTTTTGGAATTGGTATCAAACTGGTGAACACAAAGCCGACGCGAAAAATCATGGCAACATCATCCATCCTTCTGTGATTACGATGAATCCAAATGTTCGAGTTCTCGATGTATTTGCTCCGCCAGAGCTACATTTACTCATCGGACCCGTTACTCACATGTACAGAGGTCTTACCGAGGTATGGAGAACTGGCGCAGAAGAATGGCTCAAGAAGAGCAACGTCCAACTACAAGAACGACAACGTGGCATTTTCAATGGAAATGCCTGTATGGTACTTCTGAACAACGCAAAGCTACTGCGAGATTTGCATTGTCCTTACGAGAATTACGTAGCAGCATTTGAAAGCTTCAAAGCAGTGATAGAATCATGCTATGGAAAGCAGTTGAGACCTGACGGTAAGCATAGGATTCAAGAATTTAGCAATGCATTCAGCAAATTGAACATCAACATTACACCAAAAGTGCATGTAGTGTTGCATCACGTCTGCGACTTCTGTAGAACAAGGTGCTCTGGACTGGGAAATTGGTCAGAGCAAGTCTCTGAGGCAGTACATTCAGACTTTGAATTTTCTTCGTGGAACAGATACAAAGTTCATGCATCTAATCCTCGTTTTGGACAGCAACTTTTGCGTGCAGTTTCAGAGTACGCCAGCAGACACGTTTGACTTTGACTCAAATGCATTCAAATTATGAAAATAAATTCATTTTCAAAATCCACACGCATTGTTTTCATCAGCTGACGACAGTTCAGGGAAAGTTCATGAATGCAATTCACAAAATAGCTAAGCATCAGTAATAAGTTACAAGCATCATGATAAAATAATGTAGCCAAGAAAAAATCCATTTTGTTTCAGAATCAATCAATTGATCAATATCGATTGATTATTACAACGATTTTTTTTTATTTTCCGATTTTTCATCTTAGACAGTGATTCTGTCAACGAATATATCAATATTTTTGATGGGCACTAAAAGCAGAATAAATGTTGATTCAGCCCCACCGTGCATGTAATAATAATTATATCAACGGTTATTTGCAACTTACTGCCTTTGATCACTTGGACTTCGCATAACTGAAGTGGTTCTGCATCGCTCTTCAAAATGGACACATACCTCCCACGATTATTCGAGCAATTCACAGTTATTTTGTTAACTGATGAAGTTGGCTCCAAAATCTCTCCGCATAGATATTGATCGTTCAACCTGTCTGCCCAAGTCGCCTGCCTCACTTCACTCAGATAGACTCCTGTGAATTGAAGACGAAACGAGCAGCAATCCACTCGATTATGAATGATGACCTCCTTGACATAATGCTGTGCTCCCAAGTCAACGCTCCAATAGGCATTCTTTCTTCCGATTGCTGTGTGACTACAAGAACCGCTTTCCATCCATCCACCGGTGTTGCCATCCACTGCTCTATCTGAGATGTAAGGAACATATGTCGAGCTTTGTTTTGTCGGTTTCCTCAATGCCAAATTTTCTGCACCTACAGCGAATATTATCTGGTATGAAGTGAATGTACAGAAAGTCAGAGAGAAACATCTTCATCAGTAAGAACTGCGGCAGTATGACAGAGAGCTGGAAATTTCGACATATAGACACTGTAGGAGACCTATTATATCTCAACAACATATACTGTGTTGTCTAAATGTGATTGAAGAATACTGTATATCATAATGCTAAGAAATGGAGGAGAAGTGTTGTCAGCAGCTATAGGTTACCAACAAGACTTAAATTCTTCCTGAGGAGTTGTCATGTTCATTGTTTCACTGTTTTTGACAGAAATGAACGATGATGAAGCTTCTGTCTCGCGGCATTTCAGGTTATAATGTAGAGGGAACTGTTTCTCTCTCCTAATGCGTAATGCATGTAATAGACGCTAATCATATTTCAAATGAACTCCATAATACATGACGCACTGTATTACATCTACATCACGGAATATAATGACATTGACGAAAATCAATGACATGATCAGCATGATGAGCATGTCCTTTCCCGAAATGCTTACGGAACAGAAAGAATAATTTTGCAGAACGGAAGCATTCAGTGGCAGTGACGAAATACTAATTTTCCACAAAAATACTATGCAAATATTATTGTTATAATAATATACTATGATTAGGATCCATTCTATATTTGATAAAATTCCAGCACAAAATAATACAAAGTACAAGATAAGGATGCAAAACACTAAAAGTCAAAGTTAAAAGTTCAATGAAAGTAGAAAAGAAAGAAATACGGGCTAGCTTGAACTTTCGGATCGCAAGAGAAGTGCTCTCGCGTTCGATTTCATGAGAGTTACTGAAAGGCGATCAAAACGTATAGGCAACATGTTGTTGGTCTTCAGTCCGGATTTCATGGACAGCCTCACCGAAACTCGCGACAAAAAATCATTGGCGATCTTACCCCTTGACCCGTATGTTGATGCGACAATGGGACCACAATGCCATCCCAAAACAAGACACTTATCGGTATTGCTATCGATTTTTTTTGTCCTCAGCATCGGCAACTGCTATATCAGGGTTGGTGCTCGCTGCGTTTAAATTAGCTTTATTCAGCGGATGCACAACCGTAATGTTGAGTGCTGATGTTTGACCTAGATGCCACGACGGCAGCAAAATATCTGCTAGGCGGCGCTGGTCACTACCCTCCCCTCCTCCTTCTTTAAGCTTTGGAGATAAATGACTTCTCCGACAAAACTCAAAAATGCAATCTCTCAATGCATTGTGACGACTTACAACAACTGGGCCGTACTTGCATGTCAGTGTATGATGACCAAATTAATCAAGGACTTTTCTTTTGTTTGATGGACAAGTGGGGCAGGTGGATCCATCTAAAAATATGTCTAATCCCAACCACCATTTCGATAGAACTTGCATCTCATTTGGATTGAGATGTAGGCCGAGGCCAACGTAAGGCATCGCACGGAGCCAACTGGAAGCATTTGGTGAGCTCACAGAAAGAAGTCTGTATTGATGTGCTGGTGATACACTGTTCATTAAAAAGTCAAAGTCGGACTCTTCAACTGACTTTGATAATTTGGACTGTGATATGCGCTCATCCGAAAACGAAGTAATGTCAAGTTGATCACATTCTTTGACAAAATTGTTATGACATTCAATTGCATGTGAGATATTATTGGATAAAGATTGCTCGGTGTTCAATCACAACGATGATGCGATGTATGTAGCAGCAGCATGCTGCGAAAGAGAACGCAGGCCAAGTCCACCAAATCGCATTGGAAGCTGGGCTTGTAACCACGAGTGTTGGTTAAGCTCAATTCCGGCAGACTCTTCTAAAGATCGTCGAACGTCGTTGTCGAATACTTTTAAACAATAGTAATGGGCAAAAGACCGTTCCAGGACACCTAAAATTCAAAAAAATAGTATCTTTAAAAACGACATAAATTCACGAATTTGAACCCTTTTTCATGTTTTTAAGACCTAAATACATGAATTTAGTCCATTCAAAAAGTACCATTTTTGAAAAAATGGTACTTTTTAAAAACGACATAAATTCATGAATTTGAACCCTTTTTCAGGTTATGAAGACCTAAATTCATGAATTTATGACGTTTTTAAAAATACACAATTTTCAAATTTTTCAAAATCTCAAATTTGAGAATTACAATTTTCACCCCCAAAATCATGACCGTTCCAGGACACCGAAAATCATAAAAGTTAAGAATCTCAAAATTTGAGAATTACAATTTTCACCCCCGCCAAAATCATGACCGTTCTAGGACACCGAAAATTAGTATTTTTAAAAACGTCTTTTAAATCCATTTTTCAGGTTTTTAAAATATATCATGTGACTAAAAATATTTCTTTAAAAATGGAAGAAACAAAAGTGGATGAAACAAAAGTGGAAGGAACTTCAGAAATGGAAGGAACCTCAAGAATATATCCTTCGTTATCATATGAACGTAGTTCTACTTTAATGGACATTGAAAAGATTAACATTGAAAAAATGAATAAAGAAAAACACAAAGATAGAGTTAGGTATATGAAAGATAAGGAATCTCAATTATTATTAAGATTAGAGCATTATAAAAAATTAAGAAAAAGATGGACCAAAGTTAAGAATGTAACACAAGGAATTGGCATATTCTTAACAATAAGTTTAGGTGCTTTAACAATTGTTATATCTTCAGGTGTTTTAGTAATTCCAGTAGTTGCTACAGCTTTAACAGGTACGGGTGTTTTTGCAACTTCACTTGTTACAATGTTAGATAAATCTTTAATAACTAAGAAACGAAAATCATTAAAAACTAAGCATTTACATATTAAAGAAGTCTATGATAAACTACATTACTACTTTCAGAGAGTATGTGATGATAATGTTATTACGTTAGATGAGATTGAAAAATTTGATCAAATAGCTAATGAAGTAAATCAAATATCATTTCAATCACAGACAGAAAAAGTTGATGATAAAAATAAAAAGGATGGCAAAATTTCTAGTGATGCTAAAATTTCTAATGAAGAAAATGACAAATTTTTTTAGAAGAGCTAAAAACTTTAAGCGAAAATGTAAGCAAAACTTTATTAAACAAAACTTTATTAAACAAAACTTAAAACGAGAAAACTTAAAACGAGAAAACTTTAAACGAAAAGATGTCAAACAACAAAGCAATAAAAAAATAATTTGTTCAGTAAAATGTTTTTGTTGTATTCCAATGTTACCACAAAATTCAAATATTATATTTTAAAAATGGATAAAATTAGAGCTGATAATTTTAAAAGAATAAAACAATTAGAAGAGTTAATAAAACAAAGAAATATTATGAAAGAAAATCATCTTCAACATAGAATGATAAAAGCTGGTATTCAATCTGATATGTTTGAAAAAATGCAGCAAACCGAGCAAATAAAAACTGATTTTGAAAAAACTATGAAACCATTTAAAACTCTTGAAAAAGAACTTACAAATAATGATAAACAAATTGATATAACAGATCCAGAGCACAAAACTATATTAGATGACTATGGATTACTAGAATCAAACATTAATAAGAAATTACCAAAATCTATGCAATTTGAACATTCTATTTCATTTATAGATGGAAAAACAATACCTAGATTTTATCTCGGTCAAAAAGAAATATTTCCACGACCTTTTCGAGGTTTAATTTTTTCACCAGATAAAATCTCCTTTTAATTTAGATAGAAATTTTGTTAATCTTTTAAGAGGAGCAGATTTAAATAATTATGCTGTAGAAGATCTCATAAAATATAAAGCTATGTTAGACAGAGTTGGTGCAGTAAAATCTCTTAGACGTTATAAACAATTAGAAAATTTATTATCAACGGGAGTTAAAGTAGGGAAAGGTTTATCTGAAAAACAGAAAACTGAAACAACTGTATTTTTACCAGATGATCCACAAGAATTACTAAATAGATTAAATATTTTAATATCTGCAATAAAAGAAGGACATAATTCTAGTTTCAATGAAATTCATGCTATATTGAAAAGACTGTTAGAAAAGAAGATTCTAAATGAAGAGGATTATAAAAGTATAACCGGACATCTCTGATGTCCTCCAGGGCTTCGCCCGTAGCTGAAATATGTTGTTGTTTTTAATTTTTTATAAAAAAAAATATTTTATAAAAAAATACTTATTTAATTTTTTTAACTAAAAAATGTGTTCAGCAGATTTAGACAAAATTAATAATCATTTAGAAAATTTGACAGAGATTTTGGGTTCATCAAAATTTAGTACGACGTTAAAAATTATAGCAACTACTTCATCACACACTTGTAATTTAGAACCCATTCTACATTTGGAACAAAATAAAAATTATCAAATTGCATTGACTAGTTTCTCTACATTTAACACTATTCAAAACGTTATCAAAGATGTGAATGATCAATTTAGATATTCTACTGATAAAGGCAAAACATGGAAAATACTAACTTTTCTTCCTGGTTCTTACGAAGTTGAAACAATATCAAATGAAATTAAGAGACATTTAGGTATATCATTTAAAGATAAGAAACAATTACATTTTGCAGTTGAACCGGCAGTTAATAAATTTTCTCTTACTTTAGACGAAAATCATCAAGTTGATTTTAATCATGATAGATCATTGTCAAAGCTATTAGGATTTAATAAACAAACCTATAGTCAAGGTTATCATTTAGGTGAGAAGATTCCAAAAATAACTGAAATAAATTCAATTGTTGTACATTGTGACATTATTGAAGGAGGATATATAAATGGTAAATTATCAAATTTAATATTCAGTTTTCCAGCTTTTACTGTACCCATTGGTTATAGATTAAATGTAATTCCACAAACATTAATATATTTTCCTATTACAAGAAAAACTATTAACAACATTGGCATTAGAATCACTGATGAAAAAGGACAAGAAATAAATTTTGGAGGTGAAGAGATTATGATAGATCTTTTGGTTCGGGAGGTATAAACTCCCACGCGAAGCTAGAGAAGTTTAATTTTCTTCTTCTTTAGAAACAAAAAATAAAAAAATAAAAATAAATTTTTTTATTAAAAAATGAGTGAACTACCTCCATTAAATAAAAAAAAACTTAAATTTAATCATCATCCAAATTTATCTAATAAAGTTTTGTCAGTTATTTGTGGAAGATCAGGATGTGGAAAAACATATCTATTATTTAAAATTTTAACGACTCCAAATTTTTTGGATTATAACAATCTTATAATTTATACAACAACGGCAGAACAACCCGTCTATCAATTTTTAAAATATGGATTTGAAAATAATCTTAAAAAAACAGCAATTGCTTCATTATTCAAAGAATATGAAAAATCTGAAGATGAAGAAGAAATAAGTTCGTGGTGTGAAGAAGCAGCAAAAAATAATCAGTTAGTAGAATCTAATAAAAATAACCATATAAAGATACAATTAATAGATGATAGTGGTAATATGCAAGATCCTAGTAAACTAGATAAAACAATGAAACATTGTGTAATTTTTGATGATTGTGTTAATGATAGAAATCAGTCAGTTCAGAGAAATTATTTCACAAGAGGCAGACATAATAACTGTAGTGTATTTTATTTAACACAAAGTATGTATTCATTAGACGGAAGTGTTATTAGAAAGAATGCAAATATATTTATACTATTTGAAATAAATGCAAGAAACTTAAGTGATTTGTTAAGAGATTTATGCGTAAGAAATAAAGATGAATTTAAACAATCGTGTAATAATGCTTGGTCAAAAGATTATGGCTTCATTACAATTAATATTGATAAAAAAATTCATGAAAGAGTTATAGAAGATTTGTTTGCCGAGTGATAAAAATGTACAAATATAGTGTTATAATATTTTTTATTTTATGTATATATGAAATTTGTCTATCTTAGAAATTAGAAAATTAAAAAGGTTCAGTAGTTATTCCATCAGGTAAAATTTTTCTTTTATCATCAAATGGATCTAATGCTAATTTATGTTCTTCTTTTAAATACATGTTATGTTTTTTTGAATTAAGTCTATAATTACATGCTGTTTTTATTTCATTATTAAATAATGCATTTTTATAATCTTGAAATGTTATTTGATTAGCCACTGATGCCTTTGAAATTCCTTTTAATGTTTTATGTGTTTTAATATTATTAGTTGTATCATAACAGTAACATTTAGATTTTAAAAATATAGCTTCTGTTATGAAATCTTCATTTCCTTCTAATTCATCTTTTACTTTACATAAATCAGAAGGATGAATGATACCTTTTATTTTACTAATTTCTTCATCAAGTGTAGAATTATACGGTATTGTTAATTCTAAGAAAACAGAATCGGTATCTGTAAAGTGTAATTTATAGTTTTTGCCATAAGCAGGTGCTAAATAATCATATATAAATCTATACATAAATAGTTTAGCTAATTCTAATATAGTGAAACCAATAAAATTAAACTTATCATGTTTTACGCTAATTCGACGTAAATGTACAGCACATAGTTCATCACTAAATCTAGTAGTTCTTTTATATGTAGGTTTCCTTGTTAAATTTTGAAATCTATCTCTATCATAAACTATTTCAATATTTTGTCTATTACGCACATTTTCTAAAGTCTTACCATAAAATGCATTATTCATTAATTTGAAGAACACGTTTCCAAAATCATCTTTATTTCTTTTAGCTATTTTGCGTTTTTCAATATTGAACTCTATATAATTTTTTAACCACCTAGATTTTTGATAAAATAGTTTTCGATGTATTTTGGTGAGAATCATTCCATGATCTAAATACCAATCTAGCATTCTTCCTTCAACAACATACTTTCCTTTATTGCTTTGTGTTAACATAAGTTTTTTTGTTGGTCTGTATTTTTTAGGAATTAAAGATTTTTGATAATCTGAAAAATCTTCTATATTAGGAATTTTGTTTTCGGGACAGAAAGGAAAATATTTTGTTTTATCTTTTATTTCATCAGGGTATACTAAATCAACTTCATATATATAACCATGATTATAATTTCCATCATATGTTTTTTGATAATCTAGAATATTACACCATGACATTTCACCTGTTGGTAATTCTTGTATCATGCAAGAAGAATATAAGCTATTAAAATCATAATATAACAAATAGTTTTCTCTCATGATTTCATCAACTGCTGCTTGACTATCTTCATTTGGTATAAGTCCTTCTATATTTTGATTAAACAATTTTATAAACTGATCGCTTTCTTCTGGAGATAAAGGTTTCATTATTCCATAATCATCAGGATTTACTTTCTTATTGTAACACTGTATATAACGATTACCTAAAACTGATGAAACTCCACCTCTAATTCCAGATTCAAAAAATAATAATTTATCATATGTATTTTCTTTATAATGTTTAAGTTTAACATTTGTATGTTTTAATCCTGCTAACCATGTTAAACCTGGTGTAGAATAACAATAACATGGATCTATTCCGTAATATTCTAAACACATATCACGAAAGTTTTCAAAAAGATCAGCTAGTATTAATACATCTATCTGTAGATATTTCATTGTATAATCATACATTGTTTTACAATTTAACTCTCTCCAATTTTTTTCAGCTTCTGCATAGTCTTCGTCAGATAATTTTGATTGTTTTAATGTTGATTTAAATTTATTTATTGGAGGAAGTTGTTTTTCTTCCATAATTTTATTCACAGAATTAAAATCAGTCTTCGACTGTGAACCACAGGTTTTATCTCCAGTTATATCAGTCTTCGACTGTGAGCCACAGGTTAAATATTCATACGGAAATATGCCTTTTAAAAGTTTTAAATTATATTTATTTAATATTTTACATTGTTCAGATTTCAAAGTTTTTCCCATAACATCTAATGAATAAGGAGTAAAAAATCTAAATGCATCTAAAATTCTAATGCAACCTAATTGCATTGAAAAATATTCTTCCTCTGTTTTACATAGTACATTTATTTGTTGTTGTTGTAATTTTTCAGATGAAAATAAATCTTTCATTACTAGATGGAAATCATATTTAGAACCATTATAGAAATATAAAGGAACAAAGTTATATTTAAATTTATTACATTAAGATTACAAGAATTATGTGCTGCACCTCTATATAATCCATTTAGATGATCATGATCTTTTACCTTGACGGCAGAGCCGTCGCTTCGCCTATCAAGATATCTACCTTTGCCATTTTTATAATTTTTTGTAAATTCTCTTCCACAGTAATAACATTTTGTTTCATTAATAAAATTTAATTTTTCTTTTTCTGTTAATGGCATCATCGGTATATTTGTTTCAAGCAATTGTGAAAAATAATTTTGTAATTCTTCTACTTTCTTTGTAAACATTTCTGAACTATCTTCACCATAGTATTGAAAATATTCTGATTTAAATAATTCAGGATAATTTGAATGAATGTACATTCCCCAACATAATGGTTTTTGTTCAAATAAATATTTTTCTTTACTTTGTTCAGATGCACTTTTTTCATAATTAAAAACCGAAGGTTCTAATTGGCCCGTACCATTTTCAGAATTATCATTTTTAGAATCGGGTGAAGCCCTGGAACTTTCCGTTTGATTTTGTGTCATATTAACATTATAAGCTTCAAAATCACAATAAATAGTAAAGGGTACTTTATTTTTAAAATACCATTTATTATATTCTAAATAATCATCTTTAGGAAAAGTATTTTGAACTGCTTCATTTTGTTGACAATTCTCCAAATGTCTATTCATTTCTTCTTTAGTTCTAAAACTTGTCATACATTGAAGACAAGGAAAATTTGTATTATCTGAAGTTTTTGTGAATATAGAAACATCTTTACACAATATAAAATGACCTTGATAATATAATATATTCGCTTGTGCTGGTTGTTTTGACTGTTCTAGTTTTTCAAATTTATCTTGATATATTTCATGTGTTTCATTAATTTCTTTTGCAAGATTAAATGTATTTCGATGAAAATTTTGATTTAATATTTGTAGCTGATAAATATATTCTTTATCATATTGTTCTTTATCATATTGTTCTTTATATTGTTGTAGACATTTTTTTAAACATTCATTTAATTCTCTATTTTCTTCATTATTTAATTCTTTATTATTTAATTTTTTATTATTTTCTTCATCTAATTTTTGAATTGTTTCTATCTTATTTTGATATTTATGGTGATATTCTTGTAGTAACATTTGTGTTTGTTGTTGATAATCTATTTTACATTTTTGTAAACTTTTATTTAAATTTTCTAATTTTTGTTGATATTCTGAAGATAAAGATGAATATTTGTAATTATAATCATCAGTACGTCCTTTATAATTATTATGATTAATCATTATTGGTGATAGTGTTTTAACAAGTTCAAATTTTTCAGTACATATTATATTTCCTTGGTAAAAAATATTATGATGCATGTAATTTCCTCTATCATTATATACTATTTCTGATTGGCATAAATTTTTATTATTCAAATAAAATTTTTTTGAATCTGAGTAAAGTGGAGTAATTTTACCAATAGAAACATAATTCACATTTAATTCAAAAACATTTACTTCAATTAAATTTTTATTCTTTTTATGAAACTTTATTAACCTATTATAATCATATGGAAATTCATCTAAGCCATCAGAAAGATCAAATTCATTTATGTATTCTTCTTTATTATAATGACTTAGTCTTTCTTTATGATATTTTGCAGGATGTAAATGTGCTATAATACTCCACAGAAAACAATAATCATCTTCATTTTTTATGTTGATTATTTGTGGTGAACTGAAAGGTAAAGGAACATAACTACCACCAGTATTATTTTTATATTTATCAATTACTATTTTCTTAGATAGTATTTTAACAAATCTCCAACCAGATTCACGTAACTGGGCTTCAATTATACAATTTTCTAATTTAAGTATCATCGATTCAAATATGGGTTGTATATCATTTACATTATGAATTTCTTGTGAATTTGTAAAATGTCCTTGTATTATTTCTTCAGGAATTCCATCAGGTCCATTTTTTGTATAAAGTACTTCTACATTCATATAACATTTGAAAGATTTCTTAAATATATTATAAAAGTTGGTTAGAATATCAGAAAAAGTTTTATCGGTTTCATTATATTCAACGGGCGAAGCCCTGGAAGACATCTCCGATGTCCCGCGAACAGACTGATTAAATAAATATTTTATATTTGCTAAGGCTTCATCGTTTCGTTCAGCTTCATCAAATTCATCAGTATCGCTAAATAAATATCTTCCATCTGGTACGGGCGAAGCCCTAGAACCTTCGGTTTGTATGGTCTCATCTTCACTATTAAAAACTTTTTTATATTCCGAATGTGAATAATCATCAAACATTTTTTTAACTTTTATATCAGTAGGCAATGTTTCTAGATAGTTTTTATAACTATTTAATTTTAATATATTTCCTTCATAAACTCGTTCTACATTTTGTAAATGCAATTTACTATTTAAATGAGATTGATAACTTCTTTTTGTTTGCAACTTTTTTTTACATAAGTTACAATGAAACTTGGTATTTTCCATTTTTTTATTTTTTTAGAGAAAATTTAAGAAAAAAATTGTGTTTTAATTTTAGATATAAACATTCTAATATCAAGGACTTGAGTGTTATTTTATATTATTATATATTTCACGTTCCTAAGTTATTTTATTTTCTTTATCATATTTTCTTTATCACATTAAGTTTTATCATATTAAGTTTCATCATATAATGTTTTATCAAAAGATAATTTAAATTTTTTTTCACTAACTATTGATTCTTCATCATCATCATCAATTGATTCTTCATCATCATCATAAATTGTTTCTTCATCATCATAAATTACACTCTTTGGTATAGGATGCCCTTCCATGATAGGATACCATTCTCTTATTGGAATATCTAATTCTAAATTACATCTTTTATCTGATAATAATATAATAGAGAAAAATATTGGTCTTTGATCTCTTTTGGAAAATTTAATAACACCACCATAATCTGAATCACTTTTAGTTTTTATTAAAGATGATAAAATTTTAAATTGATTAGATGTAAATCCTAATTTAAATTTTGTAGACCCGACACATAGTTGTCTAACAGTATCTTCAACTATACCATCATTATTATTTTCAATTGTAAGAAAATGAAATTCAGATAAATTTTTATAATTACTAATATTTTTATAATCTTTTTTACCATTTACACCTTTTTCAGATGTTACAGAATCATCATTATTATCATAAGATTCTTTAAGATCGGGCAAAGCCCTAGAACCTTCGGTTCGTTTATTATGATTATGGCCATTGTTAATAGTATAAGGTGTTGTCCACATATAAATTTTTTCTTGTTGAGCTAAGCCATTTATGTAAGATTTTAACAAATTAATATTTAAGTTTGAATATAATCCTATATACGTATCATCATCATATCTTTGCGGCATTTCTAATGTTTCTTGTTTATAAATTGTGTCTCTATAATAAACTTGACATAATAATTCTTCATTATGTATTTTACTCTCTATGTGAATGTTATATTGATTTTGATCGTCAACAAATAATCTAATTTTTTCTTTCGAAAAAGATTTTAATTTTTTAACTAATTCTTTAATATTGATATAATTAATAATTTTAGTTTCTATCCAATCAGTATTACTAATCGGCAAAACTGCTCTAATAAATCCATAAACATTATTATGTCCTATTATAACCATATTTTCTTTATTTAATTCCACATAAGCTACATCATTATATTTACTAACAATATCCATAAATTTAATAAATGGATCCCCCGGAAATAAACAATAATTAGTTTCTATAGAAGGTAGACCTTTTGTTTGTTCTCTAAATATTTCGGTTTGTAATTGAAATAAAATATTAACATCTATACATGGATTATTATTATTATTATTATTATTAAAACATTTATTTTCAAATCCCGTTGATCTCGTCGAATAAGAAGAACAGGATGATGCGGGCGAATATAATTTTTTTAAATTTGGATTTTCCATTTTTTTATTTTTATTAGAAAAAATTTTATTTTTTATTTTTATTAGAAAAAATTTTATTTTTTTATTTTTATTAGAAAAAATTTTACTTTTTTATTGTTTTAAAAATGATGTTACCAAATGTTGGTGGAGGTGCATATATCCCGAATAATCGTGAATTAGAAATAGAGATAGAAAATTATATCATGAAAACTGGAGACGTTTTATCTGGACCATTGCATCTTTCTATTCTTCCGCAACAAAATACAGAGTTAACAAATAAACAATATGTTGATACACAAATCAATGACTTAAAGGAAAAATATAAAAAACGATGTTTTGGTTCCACTGATGAACGAATTAAAGTTGCTTAAACTTAATGACAAATCATTAAACGAAAAATTATTAAAACTTGATAAAAAGGATAGAGAGCTAGAAGCAGATATAGCAAAACTTTTTAAAAAGATTTCTGAACAATCAAAAATTTTAATATTACTTTCTATAAAGTTAAAATCTGCAGTCATTAAAAATAAACATCAGATAAAAATGTTAAAAGAACAATTAGAAGATGAAATAGAAAAACTTCCTGAAAGAATTAAAAAAATTTAAAGCAGTTACAAACTACATTCCAAAAAAGTGTTGATGAATTAAGTTCTAAAATTACTCAACAAATGAAAAAGATGAATAGAATAATAAATGAAGTAAACTCACTTAATGAAAAAGTTGATAAAATGAAAAATCTGAAAATCAATTTAGAAAATGAATTAAAGAAAAATTTACAAGAAAACTCTAAAGAAAATAAAGAACAGTTAGATTCTGTTAAAAGACAATTAGATGTTCTTAAAATTAAGTTAAATGCACTTAAAACGGCATTGAAGATGAATCAGGAGAAAATGCAAGTTAATAGAAAAGAAATTAAAGTACATCACACGCTGCTTGACGCAATAGATAAAGTGCAACAGTCAATTAATAAAGTTATCTCGAAGTTATTGTCCATTCACAAACGTAAATCTTAGCGTAAATATTAAACGGACCAAAGGTCCTCTGGTTACTAACCAATCGGAGCGAAGCTCCTCGAGGCTTTAGCCGAACGTAGATATTTTTCCCAAAAGTCAAATTTAATCCTAAAAAATGGCCTATAATTTATAAACACAATCTTAAACATTTTGCATCAAATAATAAAATTGCTCATGAACCATCTCAGAAACCTGTGTACCATTATGATAGTGTAGAAACTGTCGGAACACAAAAGTTCCTAGGCACCGCAGGTGCCGTCCAAAAAGAAGGGGCTGGCATCTTTTCTGGTATTGGAAGTATCGTTAACTTAATTAAAAATAATAAAGATTTGATTACATCTGCTACAATAGGAGCAGCTGCTATAGGTAGTACAGCTAGTGCAATATCAAATGCTGTTAAGTCTCAAAACGAATTAAAACAACTAGAAGCTATTCGTAAACTTAGGAATGATTCTGAAGAACTAAAAAATTTAAAAAAACTTTCAGAGGAAACAAAAAACAAAATTGCTAACATAGCTGTGGGGGGTGAAACCTTGAGGAGCGGAGCTCCGTCTAATGGTAAACATAATGAAAATAAAAATAATAAAAAAACAGGCGTAGCCATAGAACCTACGGTTCGTTCAATTGAAGAAATAAGAGGTAATGGCGTGAGCAGCAACCTTCGGTCTAACCAGCAAAGCTGTAGCGGAGCTGGTCTACCAAAATTCTAAAAATTATATTTTAGTAAAAATTTTTTTTCTGTCTGTGAGAAAAAACAAAAAGTCAAATTATTTTTTATTAAAATGTCTTCGCTTATCGAAAATAAATTTAGATTAGACGATCCTCCGTTCGTCAGTTACAATCAAAAAAAGAATGACTATATAAGAATTGCTATGAATCCCGGATCTTCCAGTAGAGTGAATACTGGAGGTGATTTAATTTTTGAAGTTGATAATCAGCAGAGTTATTTATATCTACCTGATTCATTTTTACACTGTGAATATTCTTTGTATAGTGATGCCAATTTTACAACACCATTACCAGAAACCGATAATATTGCACTAGAGAATAATTTCTTTCCAAGATTATTTACACAAATGCGTTTAGATGTTGCAACTCAAAATATAGAAACAATAAGTGATTCTCCAGGTGTAATTGATACAATGCTTAGATTTGTAACAATTGGTGAAAATAATAAAAAGTATGAAATCGAAGGTTGGTTTCCTGATACTAATGATGGTATAATTGTTGATGATTTAACTCACCCTGGAACAGATGCCGCAGGAATTGCGAAAGATGTAGAAAATATTGCAAAACATTTAAATAAAACAAATAATGATGCATATAAAGAAAAACGTGAATTTAACAAAAAAAGTAAACAGACAGTAAATTGGTCATTGTCTCCATTATTCGGATATTTAGATTATGATAAAATATCATATCAATTAAAGTTTAAATTAATAATTCATCGTACAGCAAATAATGAATTAATCTTTTTTGGTAAGACTGGAAAAAAAGCATATTTAAAAATTGATGGACTTGAATGGTGGATTAAGCATATTACTCCTAGTTTAGAGATTGAAACAGCTATTGCAAAAAGATTAAATACTAACAAACCAATTCCAGTAAATTTTCTAAAGCGTACTGCTAGTTCAGTAACTTTTTCCGAACAAAGATTTAACTGGCATTTTACTAGAACTGCGAATACTCCAAGATATTTATTACTAACATTTCAAAGAAATAATTCTCCAAGTTTTGATAAGAACAACAATCTTTTTCATATTAATACAATTCGAAGTTTACAAGTTTCATTAAATCAAACCCGTTATCCAATTGATCCATTAAGATTTGACGATAGCAATAATCAATTTATGGAAGGATATGATTCTTATCGAAATCTTTGTATAGAATTTGGAGTTGAACCACAATTAACTCCTGGAGATTAGAGACATTTATATCCTGTTTTCTGTTTCGATTTAAGTGCACAATCTGAAGATATTATCAAGACTGGTTGTGATGTAACAATTAATATTGAAAAGAAAGATTCCACAACTTCATTGATGGCTTATGGTTTATTGCTAGAAGATGTAAAATATTCTATTGAAATTCTTAATGGGAAGATGTCGAGGATAAGTTAATTAAAATTTTTTTCATAACTAGAATAGATTAAAAATTCTTAACTTAAAATTTTTTCATAACTAGAATAGATTAAAATTTTTTCATAACTAGAATAGATTTAAATTTTTGATAACTTAAAATTTTTTTATTAAAAATTTCGCAAGCGAAAAGTAATAATAATAATAAAACTGTTGAATTAAAATTACGTAATATTGTTGACAAAAATACACCTAAAACTATTACGATTAACAAAAAAAAGTATTACATAAGTAAACCAATGATAGAGAATATTCAATTACAAGAAGAAAAGAATGGCGGGATTCTCCCATTAATTCCACTAATAATAGGTAGCATAGCAGCTGCAGGAAGTGTTGCAGGTGGGACAGCTGGTATTGTTCAAGCAGTAAATAAAAATAAATCAGAGAAGGCAGCATTAGAAGAACAAAAACGTCATAATAGAGAGTTAGAGAAAGTTGCTAGGGGTGACGGAATAGTAGATAATTTTATTAGTAAATTAAAATTAGTTGATGAAGGAAAACGAGTTCTTAAAAACATTCTACATAATGTTGATGATTTAATTGAAATTAAAGAAACTAAAGATGGTTCTGGAATATATCTAAGTCCTAGTATGATTCGGTAAAACAATTGTTTTATCTTATCTTTTAAATTTTTTTTTATCTTTTAAAATGAATTCTAAAAATTCCGAAAATTTAATTAAATTAAAAATTTCTAATTTAGATTTATTGAATTATCTATTAAACAAAAATAAAAACTCAAATTGTAAAATTTATGAAGGTAACGACATACAAAAAACATTAGAAAACTTTCCTGGATTTATTTGGAGTAAATATTCGAAAGGAAAACATCTTCCTGGTCATTCATATACCGGTCCAGGAACTCGATTAGATATAAGACTAGATGAGAATAATAATCCGAAACCAGGTGAAGAACCGATAAATAGAGTAGATTCCGCAGCTTACAGGCATGATTTAGCTTATCGAAATCATGATCTAAGTTCTCGACATGCAGCTGATAAGAAGATGATTCAAGAATTAGATAGTATTCAAAATCCTACATTTAGAGAAAAAATTGAAAGAATGTTTGTTAAGAAAGCTTTACAAGCTAAAATATTATTCGGCCAGGGTTTGAATGAAACGACAGCTAAGCTGTCTGAGAGCAACGCTCGAACTAATAACTCTGAGAGCAACGCTCGAACCTACGCGTCTGAAATCCACAAGGAATATAGAAGGCCTAAATATTTATTGAAAGTAAAAGTATTTAATAAAGATGATATTTGGAGTGCTGATCTTATTCATATGCCGAATGAAAGGGACTACAAATACGCATTGACCGTTATAGATTTATATACACGATACGCTTGGGTAAAACCTTTAAAAAATAAAAGTGGTCTATCAGTTAAATATGCGTTTGAAGAAATCTTTAAAGAAAGTAAGAGAAAGCCAAGGAAATTGTTTGTTGATAAAGGATCGGAATTTTATAACAGAAACGTTCAGCCACTATTTGAAACAGACGAAAGTCATCGCCAAGGCTCAGTTTATTCAACTGAAAATGCAGGGAAGGCCGTAGTGATAGAAAGATTCAATCGGACGTTAAAAAATAAATTATTCAAGAAATTTACTGAGCAAAGAAATTAGAAATGGTTGAAGATATTACCAGGAATTGTGGAAGGGTACAATAATAAAGTTCATTCTGGTATTGAAAAAACTCCAAAGAATGCTTCTGACGACCCTGATCTAGTACGAAAGAAAATATTCGAGAATAATAATTTGAATGAGAGTAATCCGAATTTGCAGAAACTTAAGTCGAAATTTAAAATTGGAGATAGAGTTAGAATATTTAAATATAAGAATAAATTTGAAAAAGGCTTTGTTGGCTATTGGACTAAAGAAATATTTGAAGTTTCTAAAATAAATCAAAGTTATCCGATTACTTATGAAATTAAAGATTTAGATAATGAGGATATCAGAGGTCGTTTTTATCAAAATGAATTACAGAAAACAGAGCTTTAACCTTTAGGTGGCGCTTTAGCTAGCTTCGCTTGAGTTATAGATTGTTTAACTCTAACATAATATCTAGAAATGGTACTCCTTTTTGTAATTTGTACAAAACGTATAAACATAATTGTCCACAATAGGTAGTGCCTGGTGTTTGAATTTGAAACGTATTGTATGTTCCCGTTCCAAGTAATTCTTTTACTTCATTTGTAGGGGGCAAACCGTATGTATCAAAATAATAGTTCTGCTGATGATTTTTAACGCCTGCTGACCAATGTACACCTTTTTCATCTGACGTATGAAGATTTGTTATGAAATTTACAGTTATTGATGGAACTTTGTTCCGGGAACTGAAGGTTCCTGTTGGCCTATTTTTTAGGAATTGTAATTCGTCTCTCATTAGAACATGAAAATTCTTTATTCCCAATTGATTAGCAATCTTATTTAAATCGAAATTCGTTGTTGTCTGTGTTCCATATAATTTCAAAAACTCATTTATGTTGCTCATTTTATAATAAAAAAATTTCTTAAGGGACCCCTAGAAGTCAAAAGGGGGGGGTATTGATTTAAAACTGTTCTCTAATGATGTCTTTCCTTACTACTTAGTCAGAAGGGGGTATTGATTTAAAACATTTTTATAATAATGTCTTTCCTTACTACTTGGGGGAGGGGGTAAGGTATTGATTTAAAACTGGTCTCTAATGATGTCTTTCTTTACTACTTATTCAATTTTGAAATGATTTAATTTAATCTAAATTTAAACGTTACATTGTTGCATTGTGTTAGTGTTTAACTACATAGAGTTAGTGTTTCGCACATCTTTTATCAATAGTAATTCATTACTCATCAATATGTTAAATTCTTTATTCCCAATTGCTTAGCAATCTCATTTAAATCGAAATTTAATGTGGTTTTGTTTGCTGTATATTTTTTGGAAGTCCCTGATGTTTCTCATTTTAAATGGAATAAAATCTATTTCAGAACTTTCTCAAAAGAATTGCCGTGCAGCAGCTGCTAAAATTGTGTCAGCTGATACGAGTGAAGGAAATCACAGACAATAGCTCATGATACGGGTTGTGAAATCTCATTCACACTATGAGAACAAAAGAACAAAATACAATCTAAACACAATAGACATATGAGAGAGAAGAGAAATGAATGAGCATTTCTCTTCATTTTGGTTTCCATAACAATCATTCATGCGACATTGCTTTGAATGGAAAAATACACCGACTGTCGAACCGATGTCAGAAAGTTTGTCGACATGGCTGTCGACATGGTTCGATAGTTGGTGTATTTTTCCATTAGCGTTCAAGGTCATTCTATTAAAAGCATATGGGAATTATTCTCATTGAAGACAAGCAATTGTTTTAAAGAATGCATGTCATTGTGAATACAATATTCCTGTAACAGACAGGATCGAGAGAGAGAGAGAGAGAAAGAAAGAAAGAAGTCACGCTGCACCGTAAAAGTTTAATTGAGATAACGGAGGATATATTCTTGCGGTTTCTTCCATTTCAGAAGTTCCTTCCACTTTTGTTTCATCCACTTTTGTTTCTTCCATTTTTAAAGAAATATTATTAGTCACATGATATATTTTAAAAACCTGAAAGATGGATAAAATTCATGAATTTGAAATTCTCAACTTTTATGATTTTCGGTGTCCTGGAACGGTCATGATTTTGGGGGTGAAAATTGTAATTCTCAAATTTGAGATTCTTAACTTTTATGATTTTCGGTGTCCTGGAACGGTCATGATTTAAGCGGTGAAAATTGTAATTCTCAAATTTTGAGATTCTTAACTTTTCTGATTTTTTCGGTGTCCTGGAACGGTCATGATTTAAGCGGTGAAAATTGTAATTCTCAAATTTGAGATTTTGAAAAATTTGAAAATTGTGTATTTTTAAAAACGTCATAAATTCATGAATTTAGGTCTTCATAACCTGAAAAAGGGTTCAAATTCATGAATTTATGTCGTTTTTAAAAAGTACCATTTTTTCAAAAATGGTACTTTTTGAATGGACTAAATTCATGTATTTAGGTCTTAAAAACCTGAAAAAGGGTTCAAATTCGTGAATTTATGTCGTTTTTAAAGATACTATTTTTTTGAATTTTAGGTGTCCTGGAACGGTCTTTTGCCCATTACTAACAATGTACAGTTTTTTTCTGGAGGTGTACTGCGCGCAGTGTGCGCCAACTTGCAAAAAGAGCTGTAGTTTCTAAGTAATAACAGCGATGTTTGTGAATCTTTTAATTGTGGTAGTTTATGTAAAAGAGTCATGACATTTTTGATGCATTTCATAATGACAAAAGTGCATAAGCTAGCGTCTCCGATTGGCGCACCTAGAATTTCAAAATTTGGCAAGTGAGACTTTTGAATATCTTCAGGAAACATATCAAGGTTTGAGGCTGAGAATAATTCGTTCTTTCTGTGATT
>CAJQUW010014377.1:0-148928 GCA_907163375.1 Prostheceraeus crozeri
TTTTATTAATTTTATAGACTGCAGAGTCAAAAACAGTCCCTGTACTCAGGGTTGCAGTTTCAAGTTATGTTATGAAGCTGTAGTGAGCACTTCATATATAGAGAAAAGAAAAAGTAATTGGAAAAGTTTTCGGAAAGTAATATTCATTGCTTTACTGTTAGCAGGGTTGCCGCTCGTCCCGATTGCGTCATTTTGTCCCGATTTTTTCCGAATTCGAATTAACGAGAAGAACGTGGGAGTCAGCTTCATTCGGACATCAAGTCACTTGAACCTGACCGGAAATTCGTTTGAGTTTGTCTCTGTTTCCAATGACACAATGCCACCGCGGCTTCTGTTTGCGCAAGTATGTTAACCAAAGAAAGTAACAGTGTCAGGTGATCTTCCGAACGTAATCCGAGGGCTAAAATTCTACTCTCAAAACATCGGTGGCATGTCGTCACTTCCCATTAGCGAAGAGCTAATTGATTTGGCGAGTTCTGCTCGCGATAGCGGCTACTTTTAAGCTTTTGGCGTTATTTCCTGATGAATGTTTCGTATTCTGTGTCGGGACACTGGATCTGAGTCACAGTTAAAGCTTATTCGTTTGTGTGAATTGGTCCATGATTCAGCTGGCATTACACCAATTTATAAATGTATATGTTCATGAAAACTTTCTTGGCTTCGTTTCAAGACCAATATATATCTTAGATTGTATTAAACGGCAAACTACATTTTGATGAAATTCGATTTCTTAGGGAGCATCTTCCAAGCAATGTCTTGAAGAAATTTTTTTATTTTATTTAGAATTCACTTTAAGTATTTATTAGTATGGCCGACACATAATTCACCTTCATAAACTGGAGCCACACATTGTGTATATGACTGACTATGACTACGCACATGCGTGTAATAGTTATGTTGTAGGCTATTAAAATGCGTTTAGCGTCATTTATATGATTAATTGCTTAATGAAGTGACACTTTTGTGTGAAACTACATGTATATTAAATGGTCATGTCTTGTTGGTGATTTTACATTTTTACAATATCACCAGATTTTGGCTATTGCTCTTCTGTAAAACCCCAGAATTCAATTTACATGTTATCTTGGGACCACGCTGCGCTATTTTTGCTCTGCATGCGCTAATTGCACTACTTTTTTGGCCTTATCCAGGGTTTTTTTCTGCGTTATTTTTTTTTAGACCGCAGCAAGTTTGTCCTTTTCGAGTTTTTTAGATTTTATTCGAAAGTTGACTTACTGGCTTTTTTTTTGGTCGGTATTTCCCAATCAATGTTCCGATTTGGGTTTTGTGTGTCGAATCGAGTAGGCAGGTTTCACTTCTTCACAATTCTTTTCTGGATGCCTTCGCCATCAGAGCAAAATCTGATAATACACCAACGTTATGTGATCCATTTTTGATGAATAGCTTTTTGACAGCATAACCTAATTAATTTAAATGTCCTGTACCATGTCACGGATGCATCATTCATCGCATAATTGTTGCAATGCATGATGCGCAATAGTATTATGGTGAAACGAAATCGAGGCCAGGGCAAACTAATTGTTAGCGTACGGACATTTTTGGTTGTAAGCTCTAATGAGAAATTGGAAGCTGATATTATTTGGTGAATGGTATCGACAAGTACTGAACAGTTTTCACTTTCACGAAGTTTCATTATACAGCATCGCTTACTTTTTAGATCAATCTTATCGAATGCTAAATTTCCGCCACGCTTGGGACGTAGCATGTGTGGTCAGTTAAAGGGGACCGAAAAGTTAAACTATTCCATTTACAATCTCAGACCAGTCCTTCGTTTGATATCTCATCAAAAAGAATTAAGGTTCTCACTTGGTGTTGGTGATTATCGGACCGGTTAGGAAAAGATGGCCGTCCATTGACTGCGGCCTTCCGAAATTTGAGATCTCGTCCTGACGTTGCTCGAAATATTGGAAATTCATCGTGTAGTTATTCGGCTTTTCATTTTTTGCGTTTATCTGGAGTGTACACTTTCCTGTATTTCTGACACAGATTGTCGATTGGGCATTAGTCGCCGGTCTTGCATCTGATATTATTACCGGCTAGACCGCGGTATCCATACTGTGTCAGAAAGAGAAAAATTTGAGTGCTCTTATTTCTTATCTACTAAAAGGTGAAGAAAAAAAATCTCTATCTGTCGGTCGATACTGATACAGTCCGGTCAGCGGTTCGATCTTAATGTTTCGGTACCTGCTGCATCTCCGCATTATACTCGCGTCGGTTATAATGTCATCAGGGGCCGTTTAATTCTTATTGATAATTCATCTTTCATTGAACATCAGACTTTACTGCTAAAAGGGTATATCACAACATATTGTAGGCCTAATGCAATGCAATTGAATAATATACCTAAGGAGGAAATGCATGCCTGTAATATACAGGAACATGAAACTATGCGTGAAAGTAGGGCTGTCGTGCGTTTCTCACATGTGGTCTTCTAAAAATTTTATCGGTTTACCACACAGACATGGAGAAGGTTCGACATATTACTTATGTCGACCGTTCGAAATGTATTTTCCAAACTCTGATTCGCAGGTCCAAGTGAAACATCAACAATGATCGAATCAGGACTTAAGTTACTCAATGTATCAATTACCTTCAGTTGAAAGACGCTATTTGCAAGATATAATCACACTCGAATGTATGTAGACCGTTACGGCGCATCATTACTGTTATTTGTTTTTTATTTGATCTGGAATTAATGATGCAATCCTTTTCAAACTGATTTGAAACAGTGTCATGAAAAAAGCGGACGACGCCGTCTGCAAATCCGGGGTTCACTTACTAATACGGGTAATTGTTCTAAGGATCAACATATTATATTGTAGTTAAACTAGTTGTCTAAGACTGTAGACTCTTTTAGTAGTAGTTGAAAATGGCATGTACCTAGTAGGAATGCAATCTATTGACATCTTTAACCTGCAGCATCACAGCAGACCTCGATTTAACTAGTGACAATCTTAAAGAATTTTTTATTGCAATTCGCTTTTCATGCATCAAAAATTACACTGGGAATAATTAAGCAGAATTTACATATTTCATTAAATCAATTTTGCAATAGCAAAATGTAACAATTGATGACTTTTTTTATTCAGTGTCACTGTAGCAATCAATGCGTATTACGGTAATAGCAAATGAAAAAATGTTTGGTTGATTCGTGCATTAATTTCGCTGAGATCTTCAAAAAGGGAGCACATAATGACATCGCATTATCCACAGACAGATATTTGTTGCATTCAACATGACAGAACTTTTCCAATGTGATTATCACGACCTGCAATGTTGAAATACATATGAGTAACATTGACGCTAAGTTTGATGTCATCAGGTGCGCCTCATGGGGTGGTCGCGATGTGGTATCCGTGGTGATGACCAGGGACGGCGTTGAGGACAGATGTTGTGCATGCACAGGCAGAACTTATTCGCAAAGTGTGATATCCACGACCCCTTGCAATGTGAAATACATAGTAATCAGACACTAAGTTTGATGGTCATATCGGGCCTCAAGGTGTGCGATTGCGCATTGTGGTCCGTTGGTGATGACCAGGGTGCGTTGCGGACAGATGTTTTGCATCACAGCAGACCATTTCCAACATGTGCATATCTAACGACACTGCAGATGTGAAATCTCATAGTAAATGTAGCGACCCTATCAGTTTGATGTCATTCAAAAGGGCCTAGTGAGTTCCATGTGGTCTCCGTTTTTACTCAGTGATGACTTCAGGGCGTTGAAGGACCAAGATGTTTGCATGCACAGCAGAAGCTTTATCTTATCGTTGATATCACGACCTGCAATGTGAAATACATAGTTAAATGACCTAGTCTTCGATGTTCATAAGGGCCTAGGTGGGTCCATGTGGTCCGTAGTGACTGACCCATCCGGCGTATGATACACAGGACAGATAGTTGCATCGACAGCAGAACTTTTCCAAAGTGATATCACTAGACTCACTGCAATGAGTGAAATACTATAGTAATGAATACCACTACGTTTGTTTGTGTCATCAGGGCCTAGGTGGATCCCATGTGGTCGCGTAGTGATTGGACCATACCGGCGTGCGTTGAGAACAGATAGTTTGCATGCAAGCAAGAACTTTTTCCAATGTGAATTATCACGACCCTGGCCATATGTGAAAAACATAAGTAATGCACCTAGTTTGATGTCATCAGGGCCTAGCGATGGTCCATGTGAGTCCGTGGTGATGGTCGCCAAAGAGCGGGTGTTGTTGACAGGGCGCCCCACAGGCGCCAGATGTTTAGCATCACTCTGCAGAACTTTTCCACATGTGATATCAACGACCTTGCAATGTTGAGAAATACAATAGTAAATGACCTAGTTTGAATGTCCTAAACAGGGCCTAGGGAGTGGGTCCATGTGGATCCGTGGTAGATGTTCGGGAGCTAGGGCGTTTTTTCGGAGGAGCAGATGTTTGCATACAGCAGTCAGACACACTTTTCCAATGGTGAATAATCAAACGACCTGCAATGTGAAATACATATGTTAATTAGACCTATAGTTTAAACAAGATGTCATAGGGCCTAGGTGGTCCAATTCGTGGCTGTCCGTAGTGATGACACCAGGGCGTTGAGGAGGAAGATGTTTGCATCACAAGTCAACAGAACCTTTCCAATGTGATATCACGACAAACCCTGCAATGTGAAATACAATTAGCTAATAGCACTGCTAGTTATGATGTCATCAGGGCCTAACCTGGATGGTCCAATGTGGTTCTACACACAATGATGACCTATGAGGCGGTTGATTTGAAGACAGGATGTTTGCATTCAGCAGCAGAAACTTCACTCACAATGTGATATCACGAACCTGCAATAGTGAAATACATAGTTAATGACCTAGTTTGCATATGGTCAGCACAGCGGTCTACGGTAGACCTGAGTCTTGCCGGGACATCTGCTGGTTTTTCACCTGGAGCGATAGAAAAGCTGGTCAGCTTGTTCTCGACATCAAAAACCGTGACTATGGAGAAGTTGGAAAGAGATCTCTTGATATATATTAGATATTAATGTTTTAGTTCATATATTGTATCTGAAACTTCATTCGCTGTGTGCTTCTTCAATTGTTGTCAGTGCATTGGTATCCGGGAGTTTGAAAAAATTCCACTCGCGCTGCTATGGGAAGCTCTCGGATGCAAATGCTCTGAGCGACCTTCTTGAAGAAACTACGCCAGCTTGAGATTTATTAAAACTGATAATGGGCAATTTTGATACGTAGCCCATTCTGATCGCAAATCACCCTTCTGATTCCGAATCTTTTGGTCTTGTGGGTAATAAATAGCATTCATACTTTACTCTACTTCAATTATGGATAATATCCATTAGAAAATCTATAGATACTGAACATAAATTTCCTTATATATCTTTATCATCATCATAACCATCGCGGTATAATAACTTAGATCTTGTCTTAATGGCTTATCGGTCTATGAGCACTCCCTGTAATGGAAACTAGGCTATACAGATCATTGATGTGATGAGGGCTGGAATAATTTGCGGATTTTTTGAGTGATCAACTTATCAAATTTATATTCTTCCTATAGAGTTTCTGCTTGGCAATCACACTTAAGTTCATTTGTATTAAGCTAGGTGCGTCAAGAGTCCTATCACACTGTACTACAAAAAACATCAGATCTCTAGTAATCTGCATAGATTGTATGTAAAGACAGCAGGGAATAAATCGCAGAAAAATCTAAAACAAATAACTATTTTCTTGTAGGCCGTCAGAACCCAAAACATGGGTCTCCTCAAAGGACAGAATCCTGTATGTATGAAAAAACTGTGTTCTCCCATTTTGAGGTCGTCACTCCTGCCTACATTTACAATATCTCTGTCTCTATTTCAACAGCTTCCGCATGGAATTATATATCCATTGAATTGGTCGATGTGATGAAGTGAAATTTCTGGCGTTCCTCAATGTAAGGCAGATGGCCGCTTGCGGTCCGTCCAGCAAGGCGAATTTATAGGTGAAATGTGTGTAATTCGTTGTAGTTAACAACATTTTTCAGTATTGCTAATTTCATGTCAATCTAATAATGCTGTAGGCATCTGCGAGATCGCTTTCTTTTGGGTGTGACCGTAACTAGGTGACAAAGCGTGGGGCCTAGTGTTCAGAGTCCAATTGTCGATACTGATTTCATGGCGATAGCGTCTTAAACATTCATTGCATCGAGTAGATACATGTAGATGCATAGATATGCAAACCCATGATTGATTGTCGTAAAACTTTGATATAAGAACATTCTCACACAAATAATTTTTGAATGAACGAAATAGTGACTTTTTAGATGAGATAAAGATGAATTATTTTTTAGAAGATCTTTAGAAAAGCTTATATTCGCAGGATGCCTAATTTGAGTATCATCTTGGTATCTACCAGATGTGGTCGAACGTGTGCTCTCATCGCATGGCATTCCGCTAACGCAATGCTTCATATTTATCAACCGATGGCGCAGCCATTTGCCTACAGAAGGTATTCAAATCACTTGACGAGATGGCTTCTCAATATCACTCTTCAATGAAGATTCAAAGTTCAATTAAAAATGCCACTGTATATTCTCAAGTAATGTTGAGACATTACAGAAGTGAACATGTAAGATGAAGCAAGAATTATCAAGACAAAAAAGTCGGGATATGTCTATCGAAATGAAAATTCAATGAATTCCATAGTCTATATCTCCTCACACACTAGAATCGCTTACTTTCAAAAGTTCATCTTTCTGTTCCCTTTTAGCGGTCCAAACGTGATCGCCCACAAATCTCAGCCAGCCGTTAATGTGAGATTGGCAATACCTCAACTGGCCAGTTCCTCGATAATTTCGGTCACTGACTTCGGGGCGAAATCTATAAAGCGGCAAATGACAATAGGCAACGCCATTATGTCAATGCTTAATATGTTCGATGTCAAGGAGTATTGATCAATAGGAGAACTATCTCTCTCCCTCACATCCCACATCCGTCCGCTCACTCGCTCTCAGCATTAAAAACGATATATAAGTATACCATAATCGGTTAGTAGACCCAGCGATAAGTGAAATGCAATGCGATTTGGCACTAGGACTTATGTACTAATATACTGATAGACATACTTTTGCTGTCAAAGCGAATCGACTATTGACCTTCCACCGGTACGTGCAGATGGTAAATAAACGCATTTCTTCGCTTTTCACTCTGATAATGGATTTTAAAGCACTTGCTTTCAACGCCTCTGGTGGATTCGTGTCGATCAGTTTTTCCATTAAATCATCTAGCAAAATGACAATTTCCTAGAACTTGAAAGTCCTAGAAGAGCTACAAATTAGAAATAAAAATGGCATACACGGGAAACGACATATATTAAATTCGAAAGTTTTCACAATGCGACGATGTTACCCCACTTGGCCTATGGGGTACTAAGAGAGGACCTAAGCAATTCTTTTCAAGTGAGTGTATTTGATTGAGAAAAGTATGTTGCGTCAACGAATGCTTCTGTCTCTAGGCAATTTTTTATGGCATTTTAACCATATTTTTTATGTCAAAAAATAGGGACGAGTTATTGGGGGTCTCCTGAATCTTCATTTGTTTTCCGCAAAATCTGGTCCGGCAAGAAGGTCAGTCCAGATGAACGCCTCTTATTATATCATGGAAACTGCCTGAGTCATAGACCTGTGTTTGTTGTTATCCGCTTTCCATCAGCTTATTTAGCAGTTTAATATAACCCGCGTATCAATTTTAGTGTGAAAGAGACATAACTGTATAAACAAATGTTTGCTTGAAAGCCGGCAAGAAGCCAACCAGATGATTTACTTTCTACCTAAACGCTTGCATAATACCCTTTATGCTTATTATGGCGGATGTCAGTCATCACTACAGAGTGTTCTGTTCAACTCTCTTTAATGTGACAATGACCAACTAATTCTAAGTAGAGGAAGCGAGGCGCTGAGGGCAGCATTGTCCGGCATTGCTTAATGTACAACCATAGAAATTAAGGTCCAATCCAGGCCAATGTATGATTATTGTCTACTCACAAAAGCTAATTATTTAGCTCTTTCATTGTTATTTTAGTGCGGTAAATAGCTACAATTGAAAGATTTATCCTGTTTAGGTGCCAAAAACAGCATATTTCTTGAAAGACTTTCTATGCCCTCCTATTGAGTTTATCCATTGCATTGCTATGGTCACAAAGCCATGTTAAAATCTTCTAAGCACACAGAATATCAGATCTAACACAGTTATCGGTCGATACAATCAATACAGCTTAACCAGAAAACGTGGCAGACATTCAGCAACAAAACCATGGCATAACTGTGGGATTTTTGGGTCAGCAACAAAACTTCAAAGATGTCGACTATTCCTTGAGGGGAGGCCCTGGCACCATTCTGCAAAACCGAGAAGAAGAAGCACATTGTCCTTCATCCTTACAAAGTGAGAACAATACCTATGTGGCATTGTTTTAACCTTACACATTTGTAGAAATTAGATGAACGTATTCACAAAGTAGTTTGCTAGACAGCTGATTTTAAAAATTTTGTATAAATTAAGAAAAAGATGGAAAATTTGAAGACAGGACTAAGAAGTTAAGAAATAAATCATGACGAAGGAATGAATATGACTGACCTAAGAAGTGTGAAAGATTATGACAAGAGCAAATGTGACCGACCTCTCTATATGATGACATTTCTCTTCTAATTTTTCTGATCGATTGTTAATGAATGATGTACTATTGTAAATAATTCATATCTAGTGCTGACAGGAGTTCAATCTACAATAAATTGAAAATTTTCAAATTATGTGAACTAACGGTAACGTTTGTTATGCTTGGAGAATACTAATGAGTTGAATGAGATGGATTATAGAGGTAGAGTTCGTGTGAGTATTGTAAAAGATGGATGAGGATTAATGCACCTAAGAGGATGAAGGAAAGTACGTCAAAAAACAAAGGAATGGGATACGTGCATTTGAAAATTGAAAAGTGAAAATTTGATGTTAGAATTAGAAAAGAAGATGACTGACACTAAAAGTACGACAGATAAACTGTAAAATTTGTACAACAAGTTGATCAGGTGGAAGGTAGGATAAAATACATCAGAGAAGAGATTCTTGATGAATCTAGTTGCGCATGTCACGTAATTGATAGAAAGTTCGAAACTCTTCAAGACTAAGTTAAGGAGGAAATTGAAATAATAACAGAAGAAAACGCTCAAGAAAGGCCCAAAATTCCTTCAGGGTGTCTACAAGGCCTGGATATCCTGGATAAATCCTGATTTTGAAAATTTGGCCTTGATATCCTGGATAAATCCGATTTCGTCGAAATTAAAAGTTGTGAAAAAACGTCCTGAGCTACATTTTTAACGTCTACAATAATGTAAAAAAAATGTAATTATGCTTTTCGATGATTTCATCTTCGTTTGTGCTTTTCGATTTCATTTGATAGCGTAAAACAAGGTTCGTGTGTGTTTTCTTTCTGCTTCAGGTTACATGTGTTAATTTAAGGTTTTTTTCGTATACATGAATTTTCGAACTCGGTGGGTGTCTCAGACTTCGAAAACAGATTAGTGACTCCTATTTTGTAGCTGCATTCAATGACTATCAGTTAGTGAATCTTGTTCGTCGTAGTGTCGACGTTCCCACATCCTTGAATTCAACCACGTCATCTTCAATGAATGCTGATGCATCTTCATCGATGCCCACAAGTAAAATTTCTACAATTAACCCGGAAACGTGAACGGCTCCTATTACGGCAGCTATGAAAAAATGAAGTATATCAAAGCAGAAATAATTTAGGCCTTGGATATGGTAGAGAAACACCGTTCACAACGATCATGTGATGATCAACAATCTATATTTCAAGCGATGTTCAAGAACCACCCTGTTGTTGACAGCATCCAAATGGCCAAGATAAGTCAGACTACGTTGTGACTTTCGGACTGTCTCCACATTTTCAGAAAGAAATACTATCCAGAGTACATACGTCCAAGGAGTTTAGCATACCTTTCGATGAGGCATTAAACAAAATTGTTCAAAGGGGACATCAAGATCTGCGGATTAGATATTTCAACGAGCACTGGTGTTGTAGTTAGTGATTATGTAACGTCAGTATTTCTCACTCACTCGAAAGCTGAAAACATATTTGAAAGTGTCAAAAAAGCATTGGATAAAATTAGTGGCTCATTTGTTGATGTCTTCAATAGATTGTTGCAAATCAGCATGGCAGTCAATCATTTCACCGAAGATTTTCTGAAAAATTTCAGCACAAGTGTGGGAAGGAATTGCTCCAAACAGGTACATGCTCGTTACATGTCATTCGTGAGTGGAGCATTGCAGTATGGATTGAAAAAAGTACTTGGGATTTGTCAACTGTACTGCAAAGCATGTACTACCTTTTCAAAGATTCTCCTGCACGCAGAGCTGATTATTGGCCACACTTAACAGGTTCAACCGCATTTCCTAAGTCTTTTTTTTTCAAATGCGGTTAGGTACAAAACAAAGATGTATGTAACAGAGCAATAGAGATTCTACCGAACATTGAGAAATATTGCGTCGATGTGAAACCTCAACTCCATGTAGCATCATTCTCAACAGTCGTTGACGCAATCAATGACCCATTTCCTGCAGCGAAGCTGCATTTTTCAGCTCCGTAGCGTCTCAGTTTGAGCCATTTCTACGGCGGTTTCAACACGACAAGCCTATGATTCCATTTTTACAAGGTTTTCTCATGGGCCTTGTCACAGATAATGTACATTGAAAAGATTCGTTAAGGCATCGATCATGCCGGAGGTGGGACAGACGCTTCCAAAATTCTGATACGTGATCTGAATAACGATGCAAATCTGAAGGAAATATTGCAAGTGGATCTGGAATTCGGAGCCAAACGCAGCATCCCAAAGAATTCTCATCCACGCAGAATGTTGGAGTTCGGTCAAGCCCCTCGCTATTGCCTTTATCGCCTTATAAAATACTTGAGAGGAGTCCGCTGAAACACGATCTTGTTAAAGGCGCTGTTTCACTCTCCGAATTCCGCTTTGCGAAATGCGTTTTGACATTTTATTGAACAGAATGATCGATTCCAACTGCATTTCTTTATCTCTGGCTGATTGGGCAAAGTAGGAATATTCCGACTTCATTCAATCAGATCTAACGAAAAAGGAACTACAGGTAAATTTCACTGGTACTGCATGCATCAATACCAAAATTTAGCTGCTTAATGTTTCTTTAGAAATCTGACATCGACAAACTTCGATTGGACGACCTCTACTGCAGTCTTCTGCGAAACAAAGAAAGTTCTTAACACCTGTGGGCAGTAGTGAGGAAGGTTTTGGTCTGATTCCATGGTCAAGCGGCAGCAGAAGGTGTTTTCAACATAAGCAAGGATATGCTAATAGAGAATCTTCATGACAGTTCTATCTTGGCGAAACGTGTGGTTCATAGCGCCATTCAGTATTATGGAGGGGTTTCTGCATGTTTCGCTAACTGCTTCTTTGATTGAATCGCTTAAGTATTTATGCCGGCGACGTGTAATGGCACTCGAACTAAAAAGGAATGAGGATCAGCAAGTTAAAGGCAAACGTGTTGCTGAACTGGATTGTGAATTGAACAATATTGAAACTCAAAATTCGATCACTAGAGAGAAACAGTGTGAACTTGACCATCGAGCTACGGTGCTCAAAAACTTGAAGACTAGTTTGTGACCGCTTGAAAACCAGATAAAAGCGTAATTCGTTTTATAACTGAGTGTTTGAAAAATATAGCAATTTAGTGTTGAAACATATAGCAGCAGTTATTTTTAGGCCCTAATGAGACAAAACGATTTTACGGCTATTATTAATGCTTTGGAATTAGGCGTTCTATTCGACACAAAAGAAACAGAAAAAAGAGAAATACGAAATATCTAGTAGGTAGCGGCACTGTTAAAATGGCGATAACATGAGATGGTCATATTATGACCATCATAAAAATTTCGATAGGCTCCTTGCTTTTTGCAATAATATCTCGTGGATATCCTGGATATCTCCTGGATTTGAAAATTCTTGATGTAGTAGACACCCTGTTCCTTGGAATGGGGTGTTTATGAGCGGAATGTTAGGAATTTTGAAACAAAATAAAAATTATCAACAAACAAATCAGTAATGAAAAGAATATGGTTATCAAGGCCTAAGAAATGAAAAAAAGGTGGCCGATCTTCTCAATTTTATCACTGACAGGGAGGTGTAAGTAAGTAGAATTGAAAGAATATGAAAGGAAGGAAAATTCTTGAAAATAGAGATAGAGTATGCCACCATTGTAGACATATTAGATTAGGCCTACAATTTGTATCTGGGAGCTGTGCGCAACAAAGCAATTTGTCATTTTTTAGACTTTGATTGGCCATGTCAAGCAGAGATAAAAACGCGATTTGCAGAAAAAATTGATAAGGAAATGGGAGAATATCTAAATCAGTGCTACGATACAGAAGAAGCGAAATCTCAAATAAGAACATGGAAAGAGCTTAGCGAGAGAGAAGAAGCAAATAGTCGTATGATTTGGGAATGCAAAAGTGATTTTTTCTCATCGGACAACCATCTTTTGCCGGTAAGCAGCAGATATAAATCCATGCCTCATAACTTCAATCAACCAAATCAGATTTCAAATGCGGGTTTGTCAGTGGTCAAAAAATGCTTTCACATATCATTGTGAATTAATTTCAAATATAAGTCATTAATCCCTTGAGAAGTCAATAGAGGACGCAACCGGTCGGGATAAATCCACAGTATATACTCGTATATAATATATAACATGTAATTTTCAAATATTTAACTTTAGAATTTTTAATTAGAACTTGACCTATTTTAAATAGAAGTTAAAAAGGTGTAGATTATTGAACATGGCGCATAGGCATTTTATAACTTTGTTAGAAGATGTGACTTACATGTGTTGCAAATTATACTGGTATTGTGTTTGCTGTGTGTTGCATATGGAGGCCAGTGCATTTGTATCGGAGTTGAAAAACTCCTCTCCGGTGCTATAGGAGTTCTGATGCAATCGCTGACTATGGATCTACACAGCGACTTCTGTCGAATACGGAAACGGGGAACTAGTCCAACCAAAATGGCAGTCCTAAAATTCAGCTTGGTTTTGCAGACATCCATGTATGTACATGTATATGATAAATCGCAAGAATAGAATTTTCTTTGGTATTTTGTTTTCGCTTGCTTGATTGACCACCAGTGAAGCAAATAGCAGTTGTTAAGCAAGAATAGAAGCGTGCGCTTGTAAATTAGGTGCGGTATACTTATGCTTTCTAAATTTCTGTAAAACACTGAACATATCTGCAACAAAATCACGGATTGTCACTTACTGACCACATGTTCTTCTGTAAATGAAATTATGATAAATTAAAATAATGAATGAATGAATGCAGATAATCCCTACTAAATTATTACCTTGGGAATAATGTATTACCTAATTACTTTATTAGCCCTTTGGTTGCTGCGCTTGTTTTATGTACATGTACCTATCGAATTATACTGAGCCGGAGCTAACTCGTAGCCATGTAATAATACAATATCACTGGCCGCGCTGTAGAGGGACTATACAGACCGTTTCAAAAATAATTGCACAAAAAAGCTATAGCCATTTTCAAATGAAATTTTTGTGTTGAGTCCTGGATCAATTTTGATAATCGTTATGCCTTATATGAAACCTAGTGTTCTATAGATTATTTTGGCACATATTTCACTTTCATGTGTGGTGTGGTCAGTAGGCTTAATAAAAAAAATTGAGCGTTTTCTTTGATGCAGGATTTCAACATGAAGAAGACAGAATTTTTTTATGGAAGTTGGCAGACAGCATGAACTATCAGTCAGCTTCATCATGACACACGGTTTTTAGGATTGGCTGAATGTACAAAGAGACGCAATACTAATAAGCTTTACCGAAAAATTGTTGCTAAAAAATCTCACAAGATTTTTTCATTGATGAAGATGCTCAATTTCAGTAACATTTTTACCATGTGAAAGGTTACGTCAAGCACTTTAATTTGTCAAAGCGTTTAGGTTGTGTCTGGTCAGCTGTGGTCAGCAGACTTAAAAGTCTGAATGCTTGGTCAATTCGTTCACCGACACCTACAGACGAAACTACGCAATACAGAAAATTAAGATTATCACCATTGAATTAGGCTCGTGTGAAGCTTTTAGATGATGTAATTTTTTTCCGAATTCGGACATCAATTTGTGCAATTTCATTCAATTTACACTTTTACCTAATTTTACGCCACTTTCGCGTTGACAATGTTTTTAACAGTCAACTGCACACAACTTAACAACTTGTGTTGTATTAACGCTGGTGCTTTCGAGTTTGGGTTTAAAATAATGCTGGTGTTATCAGCTCCAAGAATATGTAAGTGTTACCAAAATCGGCCCATCCGTTCACTGACAAACTTCAAATTTGTATTATTTCCATAGTCAAGTCATTGCGTGACTCATCATTTCCCTCACTTGAGGTCAGAAGAAATTCAAATCTCGGATCAGACAAGGGCTTGTCTCGTCTCTGCACCTGTTCACAACAAACAATAGCATTTCCTTCTCGCCGTAGGAATACTGACGCTTGCGTTGCGTCCGATAAATGGAGCAGCTCATCAATGATGAAAAAGAGAATGAGTGACACTTGGGCCAACATGATATTGATATCTAAAATAACATCGTGAAAGTAACAAAGCAGACAATCACTAATTACTTCATTTGATTAGGCAAACCACACCACAATGTTTCCTGAACCAAGTGTCTCAGCTGACCAAGCAAATAAGTTTATTGATCGATTATCAGCATGCGATTAAGTTTGATGAGAATATGCAAAATATATGAGAATTTTTTGTGCTGTGCAACGATTTAGGAAATGGACTGCATGAGAAGCGAAGCCTGAGATAACCGATCGCCCTGATTTGTGCGCAGCAAGTGAACTAATTTAGACAATTATCTGTGTGTATTTGAAGAGTTTAACTCAACATTGAAATATCCACTACTTCTAAAATGGAGAATTTTATGTATAACATGCATTCTTTTCGGAGAAATTTAATGAAAATAATAATTTTCAACTTCATGATTGTATGTAGTTAAATCACTTATTACAATTTTGCTAAAATCCTGAGCAATATGAACCTGCTTAATTCGAGACATTGAGTAAATGAGATACATGTGGAAGGATTATGTGGAATCAGAGGAGTTATCTAAAATCTATCCTCAAGTATCGAATCGTGTGGCGTTGACGGAAACGGTGCAACAGAAGAATGGAATTGCATTCTGTCCAATAGCACAATAAACATCTATAATCAGATCATCAAAATCTACATCTTTACCCTCATCATCATTTTCATAATGTTGCAAAACATCTGTTGTAATGCATCAGCTACTTGCTCGGAATTGAGTCGCTTGAATAGCGATATAAGGCTTCTCCTATGCGACATGACACAAAAACAGCATGACTAATTTGTGTAAATTATCTAGGCCATTCTAATTTGGAATTAAGTTTGTAGCGCATTTCGCGTTCTATTTGTGGATATTACGTTCTCAATGAGTGTCGGTTTGAAGGACCTTTGAAGATTGAATAATATCATGCATTAACATAGATGGAGGGGTCTACTGATGAATTTAAGAGCTTTTCAAGAACTTCTTATCATTCTCAAAAGGCACAATCTTCCCATTGACGAGAGGGATTTTCAGTGTGGCAAGTCACATCCGCTGATAAAGAATACGGATTTACATTGATGTAAAGAAATGGGCCGAACTCTTGGTCCCATTTAGCATAATGTATATAGAATGGGGCCCCGCATAGAAGTAACGATGCCTGGCAGTGTCCAGACGGTATTGCAAGTACAGCATCAGCCGGCTACGGGCAATATTTTCACCGCAAATGTGTTTGAACTTTAGTCATAATTAAGATGATATTCCACTTTGTGAGTTTTCTGCATATCATTAAGATTGAATAACAATTTTTGGCCTAAACATCATTTCACTATTTTATTAAGCTGTATCTATATTAAGCTAATATTAAGCCAGCTAAGTCTGTCAGCTTTTGCATCTTCCAAACTCTCTGTAATACTGAGACTGGAGATTCGAACTCCTGATGCATGAAGACCGACATGATGCCGATAGGTGGTAATTGATTGCCTCATGTAATTATTGGAATAGTACACCGAGGAGTGCTAAGTAAGATTTTGAAGGATTACTTGCAAAAATTCTAAAAAATTTAGGAAAATGGCCTACTTCAAATCGATTGAGCTACCTCTAAATCTTAAAATTTTTGCGAAAGATTTAAGATTCCTTGGTTTAATAACGGAGACATGATCTAGGGGTTGGGAGCGAGGAAATTCCGACATTCGATTTCTTAAAGACCACCCTAATATACATACATGGAGATGGTCTCTCAACAGTTACCATTCCTCGACAAAGACAAAGTCCAAGGATAGTTGCAGCATGATAAAATAAAGTAATCATATCATATAGTTATCTGAAAATATGAGTTGCATCATCATGGAAATGAACAGATATCTATCTATCTATCCATTTCGTATTGAAGTAGCAATAACCATGTACAACTAATATCCAGACATGAATTCACTGACCATGACATCAATAATTTTCAAAACAAAATTGTCATGTAATGGATAGAGGATGGCTATGCGATTCTCTGGGATATAGAATGGGAAATTATTTGATGAATCCCGAGGACTTTAGCCCAAGGGATATATCAAATAATTTCACGAACAATGTCAGAGAATTGTTTAGTTATCCTCTATCCGTTATAAAGTATGCCAGATTATTATGACCATACATATCCGCGATAGAATCCCTCTCTACCTAGATTTTCCAGGGAAACAAATTTTATCAGACATAGAAGGGATTCTGAAATACGATTCTACAACTGTGTTATAATCTGGTATACTTTATAGTATGATAAAATGAAGTATCACATGTTCACATAGACAATGTAGATTTGAGGTCATTATTTGCTATAATTTCAGTATTGAAGTAGCAGTAGCCTTGTACATCTAATATCCAGATATCCATTCACTGACAATGACATCAATGATTTTCATAACAAAATTCAGAACTCATTACTTCCTCTCCAAATGTCATTTACTGTAGAAAGTTACTTACTGACGGTCGAGTCTTTCATAATGAATGTAAAATTATTGAGAACTTCGAAAAGTAAATCATTGTTAATTTTTGACAGCTACGCCTACACAGGGATTGCAATTCACCCAAGAAAAAAACCGGAAAATCGGGAAAAACCAGGGGTTGAATGCATAAATTTGAAATATTAAAATTTGTTTAATTTCGCAAAAAAAACCCGGAAAATTGCGATCCCTGCGCCTACATCATCGACCGCTGTCGTCCGAATCGCATTCACTGTGGATCCAAAGAATGCTGCAAGCACAGAATTACCAGTGATTCTGACAAAAACATAATACATCAACCCAATGAAAAAGTTCAACATTGTCATCCTCCCCCAGATATTGCGCAGATATCGGTCATCAATGAAATCAAGGACATGGCTGCTGGTCAACAAATCGCAAGGCCATCACAAATAATACACAAGGTGTAAGGGAGAAAATCAGTCGACGAAATGTTGCCCCATTGAAATCTTCGTTATCAATAGCAAAGAAAGTAAGAAGAATAAATATATTAGTTGAGTTATAACCCAATGACCTAACCGATGTCAAAACTGCTGATGTAACAACTGAATCGGATGAAGCAATCTATTTGGCTGACATAATAGTGGATGGGGAAGAATTGCAGGCCTACTTCTTGGAACTGAGAAGGATGTAGGAAGACTCATGGGATTTCAAGAGTGAACTTAAGACGCCACATATGAAATAGTGCCGACTCTTTTTAATCAATTGATCACCATAATGGGCAAACAGTATAATAAATGGTTCACACTATTATACATTTTGATGACAGGGGAAACAGAAATTCTTTAAAAAAATATGTGGGAGAATATATTATATGTAGCCACTCGTATCGACATACCATTACCTGATTCTCCAATTATACATGTTGACTTTGAAGTCGCCTCTATAAATGCTTTCAAATACCATTTTCCTGGCGGAAGAGTTAAAACTTTTCTTTCATTCTGCCAATCTATAAATCGAAAGATTCAAAAATTTGGATTATCAAAAAAAGTGTAATGATGATTCAAATTTCAGAAATTGTGTAAGATGTTAATATCAATTGCATCTTTATCACCAGATGATTTATTAGAAGGATTTCAAATGGCATCTGAAATGATCGATGACAGACATCTATTGGACTACGTCTATGAGACATTTCTGCGTGGTCCTGTGATCAGAAGAAATAAAGATGTGAAAACAAGAAGACCATCGAAATTCAAAAGTGAGCTCTGGAGTGAATTTGACAGCATGGAGGAAAATATGGATCGAGCCAACAACGTTATAGGGAGTCATCATAATGTGATGTAAATTGTTGGTGGACGTAGTCACTTAGGAATAAACGAGCTCGTAAATTTATTAATAGAAAATCATTGTAAGACCGAGCATCTGATGAAGGATCATCTCCGAAATGGTGCTCTTCCATCTGTGAAAAAAGAAAGTTAGCAGGTACAGACAGAATTCATTAAAGCATTTGTTCCATTTGTGCAGAGAAGGTACAATGCCTACTCCCGATTTTATACAAGGCGTTGCATCGAATACAGGGTTCGAACCAGTGTCCCGGCCAGGGATTTTCATCAAATTTACGCCCACTGTAAATAGTTGAAATTTGCCAGTAAATCCACTTATGTTCTTCATTGTGAATGATTTCTCTCTACTGATAGCCAATCATGTCGTGTGAAAACGATTGGAGAGACATAAATAACAAATTGCAAAATATCAAGCTGACAAATTCCTCCTGTGTTACAAAACAGTAGATTTAGAAACAAAATGAGATACGATAAGTTGTTGATGACGATCAAGAATCTCGATACATCTGAAACACGGATCATGAAATGATTGGACACAATCATATATTTTAACACTGTTTGATGAATCCTAGTGCAGAATTTCTCCTCTCAGAGACGATTTTAATGTAGCATGCTTTACTATTGGACTATTGGCCTTTTAGATCTTAAGTTCAAATGTAATCGAAACTCAATATTTAATCAACAACTATTCATGCATGCATTTTTCTTAGTTCCTTGCTGACTACATATTGAAATGAAAGATTTTCAATTTGACAATCGACATTCATAGATGAAAAGATGTTTGATGTTAACCGATACGTTTGTTGCAACGAGCGACGTTGGTTTCCCTAATGTAACTGACAAGATTCGATTCGGTTACATTAGCTGTCCCATGGATTTGAACTCCAGTTCTAAAGCCATGCGCTGATCATCTGTATCTTAGAATATTTTCAAAAATATAAATAAGTAAAACATATGCGAAAAATGTGTGAAAATATTTTCGACCATCCCATTGAAGGGTTTGCTGTGATAACCATTTTACCGATTCTTCTAACGAAAAGTAGAAGTGTGGTGGAATAAACAATGGATACTGATAAAAAATAAAGCTTTCCGAAATACATGACATTTAATCTGAGTCAAAAAATGGCATCTCTAATTGTAAATCATGAACTTCTCGGGTACTAGTCAAGAGCTAACATGAAGTTGTGAAGGGGGCGTCCCTGAAATTTTCACTTGGCATTGTATATATCTCTTGACTGCTACAAAACTGCATGGCTGCCGGATCAGATCGCCATCTGTCAACAGATTCGATAGAAAACCTTATGTATTTCCAATAGATGATATTGGTGATTTACCGACTATTTTGCGGACAATTTCGGTTATAGACCTGATCCCAATGAGCTGTTGACTACAAATTAAAGTTTAAGAGGTACGGAAAAGGCGCACATTTTTTTGAAATTTCTACAGTGTTGTGATCTAACATCAGAACTGACAGATTGAAACAATAACCAATATCATCGTTATCTATGTTCAAGCACATCAAAAATTCAGGCAATACTACATCACATTCACTGTGAACTAGAAACATGAGCAGGAATCGAGAGGTCAGGAACGTTTATCGAACTTGTACCACTCTCCTTCATCGATCCTATTGCAGGTTAGACAATTTGAAGTATCATTTGCATGTACGCATTGATAATTATAGCGCTTTAAACTTTTTTATGTAATTTTGTTCCGGACCTCTCACATATTAGAACTTATTAACTAGGCGAGAAGGGTATCAAGATTATCAACTATCAATAATCAAGAATTTATTAATGCCGTTTATCAACATTGCTCATTTGTCTTAATGATTGCAAATCTAGTTATGCATGACATTCCTGTTAGTAATAGTATTGGAAAATACCTATCAACAGTATTAAATGAATTGTCCTCTCCTTCCAGACATAGTTATTCTCTTCAACGTCATTATTCATGATAACAAATCAATGTAAATATCTCAATTTTTGACTTCATTGTCATTCTGTAGATATGTCATTTTATGAACTTCATGCTTCTATCATCATATAATCTGTCATACTTCTAACTTGATATGTTCCAACCTGATCTATAAGTGTTTTCATTTATTGGAAATATTCTGATATTCTGATTGCCGTTCAAGGGGCCGCCGAAGGAAAATTAAGCCTAAGTATACCAAGCATCTACGGGACATTTTCTTTCGCGTGAGTGGTCAGTTATTATTCGAAACTGTGACAGTTCTGACTTTCTTTTTTTACTCATCCCCACCCCTCCCACGACACAAAGCCATACTAGCAAGCTAGGGTTGGGACAGCCTTGTCCTTCACACACGCAATTCTCACCAGATTAGAGTTAGTAACCTCTAGTGAGAGTGGTAGTACCTCCCGCGGACAAACGCGAACGCCGGACTTTCTGCAATTTCGTACCGAAGCGCGGCCAACCCACCAACTGAGCTATCCACCCACCAAGTGATAGCTCTAGTACAACCCACCACTAGTGACAGCTCTCATTTGTGTAATGACAACATTTTCATAGAAACAGGGATGTGATTCTTCCTTCTTTTGAAGGAGTTCCTCCGGCGCTCCTATTCTTTATGCTTCCAACTATTTCTGAAAATCATCTTGAAATGACAAAAAAAATTGTCAAAGGATAAAGCTCAAAAATGCCTTCGAGAAGATTAAAGACACCCTCCTGTTGCTGAAAGGCGCCCTCATGAAGCTCCTTTAGTGACAGATTTCAATTGTTCTTGAATGAAGCGATTAATACATATCATGTGTATTAAAAAATAGAACAGTGGTATGATTTGACTGCGACATTCTTACTGACATGCATAAGATAATAATTCTCAAAAACTTTATAAGGTAAAAAAAGGCAAGGCCACTTGTGAACTTGAAATCAAAATAAATTCATGATCTGCACATCACGGTGAAATTGGCGCCCCTTTCATAGGAATCTGGCCTACTTTGGCGTTTCTTTCAACTTTCCTTTCGGTATTACCCTTCAAACGGCAATCACATCCCTGCATAAATTTTAAAAAATTCCGTTCCGGACAATATGACTACATCTGTATGCTCTTGTACTTCGTCGATTGTTCGTTCATCTGTAATTCGAAAGTCCACTCGTGTGAGAGCATGACCTACAGATGCTTTCGAATATACAAATCACATTAAGGAAATACCTCTTCAACTTTTATCTGTACAGTATAGTAAACAACTCAATCGGGTCTATAACCAAAATGTCGCAATTTATCTATTGGAAATAAATCGGGGTTTCTCGTGCGACCTCCTTCCATTCATAAGTTCGTTATAGATCCCGTTAGAACAACTTATCATTGGTATTAAATTGCTAAATGACGCATGAACTGCATTAAAAAACAATTTATTAAAGTACAAAAACAATGGTAAATATGAGTCCTGTACCAAAAACATGCACAAGAAGCTTTCTCTTATTTTAGCGTTAGTCACACTGGCGTTTTTATAATTGCCAAAAACAATTTGGTGGTCCTCTTTCGATCAAAGTTTCCTCAGCACATTTCATGAAAAAATCACAATTGTTGATGACTTACATATTGCTTGCAGCATGGGAACTAAAGAGATATTCCTCAAGAGCAGTTTTTTACTATCTGTATTACATCCCGACGTGAAAATATATGCGCCCATGTCTGCTGATTACTTACCTTAGTTTATCATGGCATTCCGAGTCTTTTATCATAAGTTTGTGGTTCACTTCAGTGCGTCAGGAAATTGGCAATATTTGCAACAATATTTGACCAAATACGTAGCGCAGCTTCACAGAAAATTTAAGAAAAAGGTTCAACAGGTCATCAGTGCTGAAAACATGTCTTAAATACCTAAAACAACATGTCACAATTAGCAAAAAAGGATTTTATAAGCGCACTCTTTCTCAATTTTTTTTTCTTGAACAACAATGTAGAGCGCTTTCATGACGTGTTTTGATTTTACTATTGATGGTGTTCGGGTTTATGGATGCACCATTATATTCTATCATAATGTCTATTTACGTTATTGATACATTTTCAGGTTGATGATTTAGATGCTGAACATTCATTCTACATAGAATAGGGAAGAGCGCGGTATTATGGGTAACCTGAGTTTAAGGGGTTACATAGACCACCAATTCCGCTCTAGGATCAACTTTCTTGGCCTAATCAATTGCTATGGACACAGACGCAAGGTTCCGCATGCTATTTTCCCATAATACCCGTTTCACTATGTTGTAGAACTTTTCTGAATAGACACGATTTTGCTATTTTCAAAAGTTCGCGGGAGTTATGGGCCACCTGTCGGGGTGTTATGGACTATCCACTAATGTTTGTTAAAAAAAGCGACATTAATTAAATGCTAAACAAAAGTCAAATTTACGATGCTCCCTACGCATAAGAGCGATTAACATATTTGATTGACCAGTCAACCGGTGGCTAACGGGAATAACTTAAATTTTGACGAATAATTAAACCTTGCTATGCGAAGGCATGATAATCAAAGCTATTATTGAGAATAATCAGCGTGAGATTTGTAAATTTACACTGATGGAGATTGATTAATTCCAAAAGAAGTCAGCAAACTGCCTGAAACCGAATTACAACGGCTATAGCTGGCTACCTGCCCAAATTTCTGAACATTAGTTTTCAGCACATTAGATGTAAATGTGCTATAAAAACACTGACATGAAACACCTTGATGATTGACAACATTGCCGCTCGATATGGCAATCCAAGTAATTACGTGAGATAACACACCGTAGGCACAGCTCTCTGCAAATACAAACTAGGCCTATTACTCCTATCACTCTTCTTCACCCAATGACTCGACTACCTAGGCTTCTTGTTGCTTACATCGCTTCAACTTTCGATGACTTTTTACAACAAAGTACTGCAACACATTTTCCTGTTAGCTATGTTTGCGCTTGAGTAGAATGAGTGAAAATAATTTTCTGGTGACTTTTGAGGTATTGCGGTGAATTGTGGGGTGGACCATAACTCCCACTGTAAGTATGCTTGCAAAATCAACTGTCAGTAGAAAGTGTGTTCAGCCAACTGTCTTTGTTTTCTCGAAGATGATTAACCATGCTACATCCCCACAGCCAAAGTCTCCGTTGGTGCTCAAAGCATGACTTGCTCAACATTTATAAAAAGAGCGATCAAATTTTCGTAAAAACCTAATTTGGGGTACAAAAATTTAAAAAAATTAATTGCGCAGTCAGAGACACCAAATGTTTTTATTTACAATGTTTTCGTTCACATATACTCGAAAATTGAATTTCAGGTAGGAAAATATGACTCAGAGGAGGGGGATGTCCCATAACACACCGCTCTCCTCTACGTACTCCACAAATCATAGATTGCAAATAACTGATTTATAAATGATAAATTTACGCCCTATTAAGTCATACCTTTACGCCCACACTTCTCAATTTACGCATTTACGCGCAAAATGTGAAATTTACGCGCTGGCGGGGACACTGGTTCGAACAGCTTCTCTTATCAAAGATTCCCTGACTTTTCCAGGTTTTCCAGAAAAATTGTCGAATATGTTCCATGAGACCAAAACAGAAAATAATTCTCATTATCATCCATTTACAGTTCATTTTCGTCTCATTTGTTGAAAACCCCAGTCAGCAAAGGTACCCTACCTACTTATAAGACACATCATATGACTATTCCAGAGACCACGTCAGGATGTAGCTTCATGATTAGTCCATATACGTTAACTGAATGAACATGCATGTATTGTGAAATACTGGGGTTATTAGAAATGAAATTCATACTTCTTATTGCAAATATTTTAGCCAACATTGCATATTAAGTACGTAAATCTACTTTTTTTGCACTTGGTTAGTAGGTATACAGGTACAGATAGAAAATATAGCAAAGGAATGATTAATTAGAATCAACATCTCTAAGAAAGATGACTATACTGCTTGACAAAAAACTTAACACTTACCATTAGGTTATCTAACATAATCACACTAAGATATCGTTCATCCTCTTACATGGGATAAACGTTGAACAAGTTTAAATGACACGTTATTGCAAATTTGGCTGTCTTTTTCTAGATAAGTCGTAAACTGCATAATGAAGCACACAACTGAATTCGTAAAAGGCATGGCTAATGGAATGAATTGTTGCGGACGGACTGGATGCAGCATGCATGATGTTGGCAAAGCATTGAATGTGTCGTATGTGTCAGGAATGGGAGGGTGCGTTGGTGTGAAGTTGCACGAAAGGATCTGGAAGACCAAGAACAACAAGTAGGGTCACACATCAAAAGTTGGTCATTGCAGCAAGGAGAAACAGGTTTCAGAGCGTTACACGACTAGCAATAAACTCTAAATCTGCTGCCTGAATCAATTGTGGTGTAAGAACAGCATACCGACGTTTGACTGAAGCGGGATTAAAATCGTACAGACCTTATGTAGGCATACCTCTAAGTATTTTTAAATCCAAATGATTTCGTATACGCATGCCTCCACCTATGAATATCTAACAGGTCTCGAACATAAACGGAATAGATTAGAATGGTGCGAGCAACATTCTCGCTGGATCACTGATGAATGGCATCACTTGATGTGGACGGATGAATCACGTTTCACTCCCGATTTTCCCGACGGAAGAGTTCGTGTTCACAGTGAGAGATATAGAGCTTGTTGTATTTAACGACATGATCGGTTCGGGCAATCGGCGGTAGTAGCGTCATGATTTGGGTCGGTATTTGGCACGGTGGATGAATGGCTGCTGTTGCCATTAAAATTAACTTCGATGGCAAACGCTACCTATCGGAGATTGTATAACTCTAAGAGGACTGGATGCTTTGTGTGACGCTATGAACAATAGAATAAGAACTTGCATGAATGTCGGGGGCGGTCATGCATATTACTAGATATGGCTGAAATAAATTTCTATCATTTGAAGCTCTAGTTTTTTATGCTATCTGAATAATGAAAATTCTTTGATTTCTAAGATTTTCCAGAGAATTTCTCAAATTCCCTGACTTTTCCAGGTTTTCCTGTGATTTTTCGAAATTCCCTGACTTTTCCAGGTTTTCCTGTGATTTTTCGAAATTCCCTGACTTTTCCAGGTTATCCAGGTTTTCCAGAAACCGCACGAATCCTGCTTGAATATCGTAATGCACTGACTGTCATTTTGATACCTTCGAAAAGTGTTGTCTTAAAATATATTATTGTGCTCTACCGAAAGCTTTGTCATATGTTGATTTAAGAATGAGGTATTAGGTGATTAAAAAGAACCTTTAATAATTAAGAATGAAAACTTTTTATCAATAAAAAACATAAAATGTTTGATAATCATAATTACCTTGATATTAACATACTTTCAATATACATCAATATAGCAATAATTATAAATAAAATGCAATTTTCAATTATAGATCTGTGTAAAAAAATCCCAGAAGTTCTGAATATTCAAGAACGAATTCTTGCATTGTATTTGTCAAAAAATTGGTAAAACAGTTGTCGATGAAAAGTGTCAAAAATACTTGTCGAGGAAGTGAACCTGTCGAGGAAAGCGACGACCATCACAATATATATCACATAGCCAGGGGTTTTTTTTCGTCGTCGAGCCTTCCGCCAATTGGCGGAAATCGCTCAAAAAATTTCCGCCACTAAAATGATGGCTTGAAGAGAGCTATATTTGGATCTTTTCATTTGTACCACCACAGAACAATGCGCCTTAACATTCACCACTTTTCCTCAGTCAGTGATTCTGACCTGAATCAGTCATATCGTATAAAAAGAATGGAATCTTCGCCATAAAAACTGCTAGCCCTTCCATCGAGCGTCAGTGCCAGCTCAACTTGTGCGATAATGGTGACGAGTCATAATGACGGTTAAGTCTGTCTGGCACCTAACCATAATGCCAAATGAAATAGGCCTACAATGTGGCTAGAAATGGATAATGTTGATATATGTAGGCCCAAATTCTAACCATAGCACGCAGGTAAGATAGGCCAGCCCTTTAGACACATTTTTATGATGCCATGTTCCAATAAGTAACACAAGAAATACATGTAGCTTACATATGAATTTCTATGCATTTTTTATGAAAATGTCGTTTATTATTCTCCTGGCTCGTTCACATCGACTACTGCTTTGAAGGTTCGTGTTTCACAGTAAGTGGAAACGAATCACAGAAAAGTGGAAGGCTGCCATCAAGGTGTTGTGGACGTCGGAATACACGCTGATGCTGCTGATTTAGGGAACATTTCGTGTTGACTTCAACAGCAGCTAGAAACACCCTGAATGACGTCACACCAACGCACGCTTGCTTTTCCTAGTTTTCCAGATTCAACGATTAAAGCACAGACCTAGGATTGGGGAAGACTGCATTCATTCACCGTTACTAGGTCTGTGGATTAAAGGCTAATTGTTTCATGAAAATGTTTGGTGCGAATGGGAAAGAGTCAGACAGGCTTCCTTAACAGCGTGCATCGGACCTCTGCAGATCAACAAAACAGACAATTAGCTTATAACAAGCCACCATGAGAAAGAAAAAATCATTTCCGCCAATTGGCGGAAATCGTGAAATTAATTTCCGCCAAACTGAAAAAAAATATAGATAATAATAGATAATAAATAAATATAATATAATATAAATATAAATAAAAATAGATAATATATCTTTTTCCGGCTTCCGTGGTCGACGAATTAATCGAAAACTGCTGCACTTTTGTGAAATTCGACGACGAATATTAGAATAGATTTTTAATATAGAATTTTAGAACTTCATTTCATACTGTTTCGAGTGTCATAACTCATAATTAGTGGTTCCACACATTCAAAAAATGAATTCTAAAATTTACATGTCAGCACACACTCTTCATCAACAATATTCTTCAAAATTAGCTCCATTACTGCAAGAGCAGGATTATATTTAACCATAATAACCAACTATACAACTTAACTTGGTTGAATATCAGCAAAAAATGTTCAAGGTGATAGCTATTTTCAGTATAAAACTATTGTTCACCGAAATTCGTCTTCTGTTCTATAGGCTATGCAGTTTCTTGAATAAGTGCTGAAATTTCCATCGAAATTTATCGTTTGCTACAAAACCATAAAAATGACCCACCACCAAGTAACAAATGACTGCCAATGTGAAACTTGCTACATACTACAGTTGTACGCATGAATGTTCGCACAAACTATACGTTTAAGCGCTTGAAAGGACTATTATTTACTACATTACATTCATCAAGCTTCTTAAATAATTTTTTACGATTATTCTATGTGAACTTCCTGGCCTCTTCAGCTATAACTTTGAAAAAGATGGAGAAACGCAGAACGATCAAGGAATAATAACCACGAGTTGAGCTGAATAATTGTTCAAGGATCACCAAAATCGTGAAGAAAAATTGATGTTCCTTAAGTTCTTTACGTTTTTTTCCTTCCTATTTGAAAGACTCTGTTCTACTACTGCATTCTAGAGTAGAAAGCAACTATCAGCCTGTAGAATGCAATGATAGAGATGAGACTCAATAGTAGCAATCTCCCAAAATTTTCATGATCTAGTGGTAGCAGCTATTATTCTGACCGTGGTAGAAGTAAGACACCCACGTCATTGATTCTACTGTAAACATGTCTAAAACTAAACTGGTGCTTCAATTTTATCGATGTTGATATCATGTGCAATTATATCACAATTTTCACAATCAGAAGTTAATGGGGTGTGTTACAACAACCATTTGAAAATGTCTGAATATGCGCTGTCACGACTTCAATTCTTGTGAGGTTCATTATCTGAGCATAATTCACACCACATATTACCAAATAACTGAATGCAATTTTTGGCATTCAGCATTCGGCATTCACTTTTTGGCAAAATTTCCTATAAATCATCAAATGAATAATATTTTCAAATCTGGTGTTTAAATCAACGTGCAAGACATGTACTTTAGGGAAGCACGTACCGGTACTCAATTCACGTTAGCAAATTAAATTCTTTAAAAAAAATTGCAAAATTGATCATAATACAAATTTCGCAATTTTTAAGAAGTAATGACGATAATGTGAATTTTGTATTTTCAATGTTTGGATATACAAATATGCATGGAAAATCAACAATTTCAAAATCAAAATCGCACTGTAGACATTTCTGTTGGTGACAATAGCCTGTGGGCGCCTATTGACACCACTGTGTTGTCAATGAATACTTTCCAATCATAATTGCATCTCTATTATCTAGGAATTCACAATCCGAATGAAACAGTGAGTGACAGGGCACATTCTAGATAGGCCTGTATTAAAAGTGGTACCATAATCTGAACAGCCGCAGACGATTATGGTTTCATAGTTTCATAGACTGAAATACCCAATTTGCATGAGAATTAATCTCCTAAGTCCTAACATTTGCGCAATAATTTATTGAATTCATCAACCATGAGCCAATTACTTTTTGAAAAAGTGAACTAGCATCTAAAAACACGAAACTAGAGACATGTCAATCACCCTCAACATCCTGATGTAATTACCCATATGGGTAATTTAAATTAATCTGGGTCATCGATGAAAATGAGTCATGAAGGATTTCAGACTACAAATAATGTCATGTCAAATTTTGATCTCATTGGAGCTAATCAATGTCGTTGAATAATGTGCCTATTACAGTTAACCTTCTACAGAGATCCGTTGAAGAAGAATTTTAATTCTAACCATCACCTTAGAAAGTAAAAAAAAATACCTATTCACAGTAGATCTTTAATGGGATCAATAGCTTGGGTGTCTTACTGATACCATCGTTATTAGAAGCAAATTGGCCGATCAAAGAAATATGCTTTGAGAGGTAGGATCATGTACTGGAATAGTTGCGACGATTTCGGTTTCAGGGCACAAAACAACTTACTGAGTGATAAAGTCAGTCGCTTTTTTGTGTGTGCATTTGTTTATGCCATGTATCCTTAGCGGTTACATTTGATGCTCAGATACTAAGCACATATATTGATGCGCCTATAATGGAAAATGAGAGCGATATTTTAGCATATTCTCAGGCATGTTTGCACACTTCATTTATCAGTTTGGAAATACCACTAAGTTAAAATCAGCTGTAGCAACTTCAAGTAGAGTCAATTTCAAACAAGCTGCAATTGCATCAAAAGAAAAAATGGCTGAAATTAATTTTTAAATATCAAGATACAAAAGTGCCCGTACATCAAAGGCACCTCAGTACTTTTCTTCCCAATAGGCATAACATAGCTACAGGATTGCTTATTCACAAGTTGAGTACAATTTTTGCACATATTAACCTATTTAGACAATAACCTCATCGATGTACTCCTTTCGACCCCAGTTCTGAGCGATTTTCGAGTTCTTTTCCTTTTCCTGCGTTTCTCATCTCTTTCCAAAGAAAGCAACAGGCATATTCTGGGCAAATCAGTCACGATATTTCGATTGAGCGCAAAACCGAGGTCTGATTCTCAATAATGAAAATAACCCCGATCCTCCTACGCGAATATGCTGTAATTCGACCAAGAATTAGGGATTGGTCGTCAGTGCTTGATTATCACTGAGTGAATCCACTTCAGATAGGCAGAATAGACCACTATGAGCCATATTTTAACTAATGAATGCAAATTAAGGCCGAAATATCCATTAGGAAAAATAACCCACAACACGCGGAATTTGAAATCTTTGATGGATGTTAAAATCGATGTAACAGACAGATGGAGCTTGTAACAGCCAGCTAATAGGCAGGAAATTGAATAGAGCACATCAATTTATCTATATACGTAGCCAACGCACTTTACAGAAGCGTAGATTTGATAACCCCATTTTATGGGGTCAAGATGACTTAATTTATGGGGTCGAAATGTCAGGGGGTCGAAGTGACTAGTAACCTTTTGGTTTTGGAGTAGTTCAAAACTATAGGAAATATGCTTCCCACGAATGGTGTCACAATATTTCTCTAAGGCTGAAGGCGAGACAAGATAGAATCAGGACAAATCACTGTACATATTTCTTGCTACATTGAGTCACTTGGAGTCTTTAACAGCTGGGAAACACGAAGTGGGACAACAGACATGGTGTAGTGTTGTAAAAGCTCAGCCGGTGCAATAGCCAATACCGAAGTTGTATCGGCCCAGCCGGTGTAATAGCCGCTGCCTTAGACTGACTACATCATCTAATCACCAAGCTTTACTTAAATTTTCAGCAATAACCCTATGACATTACCCATTGTAGCAAAGCACGTGGCTTTGTTAAACAACTAAATAATAACTCCTAGAAAACATTGTGTCAAAAATAACTCTCGCACGAAATTAATACAAGCAAAAACCGCTACAAACGTTCCAAATGATAACTAGGTTGAAAATTCAAATGCCTGAACCAAAAAGAAATCGTGCCCTCGCAAAACACTGGAGATAACTGCAAAAATGCAATTAGACCCCTGTTTTCACTCAAAACTTGTTAACGATTTTTATAGTTCTGACTTGAACGGCAACTAATCATTTATGTACCACATTATTTCTCGCGTTTCTTGTGAAAAGAAAAACCGCGAGATCGTGATTCGCGTGAAACCCATTCAGAGCAGTTTGCAAAAAAGCAGTATTGTCCCAATACTCGTATTGCTTTTTTGCCAGTCTAATTAGGCAACGAGAGAGGTGCCACGATAATTGAATTATGTCCAATCTAGCTCCATATAAACAAGTAGTGTTAAATATCTTTGAGTAGATGTTAAAAAGACTGACAAAATAAGCAACTGGCCTGTCCCTACATCGAAGTCTGATGTGAAATCTTAGCAGGATACTATCGGCGATTCATACGGAATTTCGCGGAGATTTCAGCACCCATCACACAGTTATCAGGTGATGAAAAGTTTAACTGGTCAGACAAATGCCAGGGTTCCTTCGAAAAGTTGAAATCACTCCTGACTTCTACGCCTATTTTGTCGTTTCCTCAAGTAGGTAAAGATGCAGGAAAGTTTGTTCTCGACACTGATGCTAGCGACCAGGCAATTGGGGCCGTATTGTCACAAGATATAAATGGCGAAGAGAAAGTGATAGCCTATGGAAGTAAAACGTTAAACAAACATCAAAGAAATTATTGCACCACCAGAAAAGAGTTGCTCGCAGTTGTCCATTTCTGTAAAGTGTTCAGGACGTATTTGTTGGGTAGACGTTTTCTTATACGGACAGATCATGCGTCACTAAAATGGCTCACAAATCTGAATGATATTGAAGGACAGTTAGCGCGCTGGTTGGTGTCATTACAAGAATATACTTTTGACATTGAACATCGAGCGGGTGTGCAACATGGAAATGCGGATGCATTGTCAAGGTACCCGAAACACCAAGCGTCTGATACATGTCCGTCCTGTATGACACTCACAAACGAGCAAAGCCGGAGAGATTTCACACTGATCAAGGGAAAGGTTTTATGTCCGAGGATTTTTCGACTTTTTGTATACAGCTAAAAGCACAACACTCACATTCGTCAGCATATCATCCAGAGGGTAACGGACAAACTGAAAGGTTTAATCGAATCCTGAAAATGCTGCTGAAGACTCACATGAATTCTGAAAGTGAGTGGGACGTCCATTTACCTGAATGCTTAATGGCATACCGATCGGCTAGACAGGAGAGCACTGGATTCAGTCCCTTCGAGATTTTGAGAGGTTCACCAATGAAGCTGCCATGTGACCAGTGTTCAACAGTTGGGAATAGTTGTTTTACGATTGGCAACTCGGTTTTGACGGTGAGAGACAAACTGTACCAGATTCATTGCAATGTCAATATGAATTCCAATAAAGCAAAGTCCCGACAGAAAGCTGTATTTGACAAGAAGTCGTCTCAAAAAGAGTATCAGGTCAATGATGCGGTGTGGCTTTATCGTCCGGCTACTAGTGGGTCAAAGAAGTTTCACAAGTCATGGCAGGGGCCCTATCGCATCATAGAGATATTGAATCCCGTTAATTACAGAATACGATTGTGGTTACATGCTGAAGGAAAGACTCAAGTCGTTCATCATAACAGAATAAAGCCGTGCTATGATGTACAAAGGGCATTGAAGCGAGAGAAAAACGGTGGAGGAAGCAAGTTAACTGATAATATGGAACATCATCAGTCACAGTATGACTCTGATTCCTCTACAGATACGTTTGTGAGTGCGCATTGTCAAAGTTCGGATGTCGGGAGTGACGAAACATCTGATGAAGGTTCCGCAGTGAATGATGAGGCAAGATTGTCGTGTGAAGATGCTGAAGTGAATGAGGAGACGAGATTGTCGCAGGAAGATTCAATTGTTTGTTCCGACATAGATGAAATTGACAGTGACTCACCATTGCATCTTGTAGAAGACAGTTTTTTATCTTTTCATGACAGTGATTCGGAGGAAGATGGCGAGAATGGTATCGACTCAACTGAAGGAAACACTCCATCTCATGGTTACTATTTACGGAGTCAGTGTAAAGGAGAGTGTTACCGTAAATGTTAATAGTTAGAATTACTGTTAGTGGTGCTGTTTCCTAAGGAGGGGAGAATGTGATAAATTGTTATGTAGTTAAACGTGGTAACCACGTGTATCGAAAAGTTAAATAATTAGTTTTATTCAAACAAGCTTGAAAAGTGACTAGTTTTTATAGTAACTGACTTCATAATTATCTTCATAGTATTTTATAGCGTTTTGGATGCATTCTTGCATTAATGACTTTTCCTGTTATTTGTCATTTGTTGAATCATTTACTATGCAACCTTGGTGACATATGAAACCCAAATAATTGTTGTATTTGAATACATTCTTTTGCTTTTATGTGGAACGAGTTAGACGTTTTTTTTACTCCGCCTAAAAATATCATTATAGAAGTTTAAGACCTAAATGAAACCTTAATATCAAATCTTGCAATTTATTCCAACTACGGCTATTTTTTGACTTAAATTTCCTAGACTATATTGTGATATGATTACACTTAAGAATTACTGTTTTTAATGAGGCTGACAAAAGGCTTGGGAACACATTGAGGATTTACTTAATTCTGAGTTGCCACTCTACCTAATACACTCACTTTACAGTGGGTAGACCACTATGGTTAGATCCAGGACATAGACATCGGATTACATGAATAATGTAATCCGATGTCTATGACCCAGGATTTTGCAGTGTTCACTTTCCTACTCAAGTCGAATCGTTGAATAAATCAAGTTGAAAGGTGTTAAGACTGTGCTTTGAATTGATCAAAATGTTTGTGATCAATCGAATGAATGCAGCTCTATGTGAAATACAATAGAAAAAAGCCAATTAGATAGGATTAATTTGAGCATGATTAAATAATTCTTGTTATAACAAGCAAGAATTATCAGTCATTTAAATCAAGTATCGTCATGCTGTAGTTGACTACATTGTTTTACGAAAGAGCTATTTGCGAGTAGAAATTCTGTTTAAAATACTTGACAAAACTTCCAGTTATGTATGCTATGCAATTAATTGTGTAAAATAATTATCGAATTTGATGCAATCGATGAAAATTTAAGTTCTATTTTCTTCCTTCAGAGATGTCAGAATCTGTAATGAAGCGATTTTTGCCAAAAAGGAAAGTGACATGCATTTGAGCTCAATGTACATCTATGACGCGCCATTGAATAATAGGTATGCTACAATTAGCAATCGGATGTTAAGCTATTTGAATTTTCACGACATTCGTGAAATTGTCCGAGATTCAAACATGGAAGTATCCTTTGATGTTTTTGCTATTTGCTGGAGGCGTGCCATTAATTTTGCCTGTTAATGGTGGTTTCTAGGACAGTGTCAGTGGAAAGATGCAACTATACAATCTCGTGCATTCTGTGGTCTGATAAAAAGCGCAATTTGAGCAATTTAAGTTCTGTCAACTAACGACTTTGAAGCATTCATCGTTGGCCGGTTTACTGCGAAGAACCATTGAACTAGCTGGCTTACCTCAATGGGACACTTGATCAACAGAGAATTGGGAAGGCCCCTTCGGGAGCAATCTGGATGATGCGTCCTTAGGCAACAAGATCGATGAAGAAGACCCCTTCCAGAGTTGAAAAGAGCCCAACCATCTTTTGTAAACCCAATACATGGGTTAAACGTTTGATCCTGTTTTTTTTCAAAAACCTCACGGTGATAGAAGTTGCGGGAATGTTATTCGCAGACATCTCCAATTGTACTATTCCATTGTACGTGCACATTTGTAATGTCCATCGAAAAAGGGGTTGCAAACGTAGGATACTAAGGACGAGGATTGGGCACTAAGCTAAGCTACAGGTGTGCTTTCCTTTTCCCTGTTATGTTAGCAACTTAACTATTTTTCCATATTGATATGTAGCGGTGTTCAATATTTCCCAATTATGTAATCACCAATGTAAGCATATGTTATCAACATGTCATATGTATTTTTCCATATTGATATCAGTAGCGGTGTTCAATATTTCCCAATTACCTAATCACTGATGTAAGCATATGTGTAAGCAATGTAATGTTATCTTTCAAAAACGACATTATTGGCTGGTTACAAACAACAAGCAAAGTCAGAATGAAAAATTGATGAAGTACAAGCATAGCCATAGCGGCCAAGATGTTTACTCAATTAACTCAACCAACATCACACACTAATGTCAATGATCCCAAAGGATGCGCAATTCAATCCCCATCCTCCTGCATGCCCTGCAACGGACACAACAGGGTCTCAAAGTTGACCTAATTTCACTGATTTTACGAAATTTGACCATTTCCTCTGCTAATTTCAAGCATAGCCATAGCGGCCAAGATATTTACTCAATTAACTCAACCAACATCACAAACTAATGTCAATGATCCCAAAGGATGCTCAAGAAACCTCCGCTTGCAAGGATGTCATCATGAACTGTGTTCCTTGAGGTAACGGATCGTATAGTCATTTCCTGGTAAACCATTGTTTACGATATGACCTCACAGTTGATGGATATGGTTCATGCATATCCATGTTTACCAGAGCAGCGTTTTTGTCAACAGCTAACCTTCGCAAGGCACATTGAGACAGAAAGAAGTCTCAGTACTTCATTTATCTCTGAGATGGCAGGAAGAATGTGAGGAGGAGATAGCTCCTCAAAACGTCTATGCAATATCTTGCTCTCATTACAGTAATCGCAGTGAAAGTAATTTCAGAAAAATAGTGGTACACCTAAAGATTTGTAAAGAGGAGAATGAAACAAGGTGTCCCATCTTCCTGAAATACTCCAGGCTTGATATGACTAAAGAAAATGACTTAGAGGTTAAACCACATGGGAATTCAAAGCGGAAGCGACCATTTCAACCTACTAGGAAATCAACTTTGAATAAAATTATGGATGAGGTGTCACATCCTAATGCAAATATACGCAAAATTTCTTTCAGGAAGGAGACGAAGTTTCCCGTGACCGGCGACTAATTTGTAACAAAAGATGTAATAACAGGGAGCATATAGTAAACCTACTGATGAGATAGGTGAGTGTCTACAGAAGTTATTCAATGAAAAGGTCTTGGAGCAGAGAGATATCTCCTAAGTATAATTTGTCATGACTATCCCATAAACATTTTGTTTAATGACCAACAAATGACCGACGTCAAGCGTTTTACAACCACAGAAGCTGGAACAGCCCTGTGCATAGATACAACGTTTGACGTCGGTGACTTCTATTTGACACCTACGACGTCTAAAGAAATAACTCTCTTGAAGAACAGGGACCAAGGGATCCCAACATTCATTGGTCCTTCTATGATACATTATTCGAAAGACACGAACACCTACGATCATCTTCTTTTTGAATTACGCAAAATGATCCGTGTTGATGAAGATATTTTATTCATTGGAAGTGACGATGACAAAGCCCTGAGCGCTGCCATTTACTATGTTTTAAGGGAACACGACATTTATTGTGCGCTAGACATACACAAGAAAATATTGAGCGTTACCTACAAAATAAAGGTTATCCGATCAATTTCAGAACAGCCATCATCAATGACATATTTCATGAGAAGAAAGGTTTTATGTATACCGATGATAGTGTTACACGATTGCTGCAGTTGTATTCTGAGTGAGATACAATTGAAAAGAAATTAAATATTACCGACCCAAAGTCATTTTCCGATTGGTTTCGCCAATATCAAGGAAGTCGCTGTGTCGATAACAGCATGTCTCAATTAAGAGAAATGGGTTTCGACAAATTATTTAGAAATAATAGACATGAGGCCAACCATAAAAGATTTCCCTGGCAAGAAATGCCACGTTTTAGAGTTTATAGATAAGTTCAAGGAGCTCATTATGTTCCAACAAATCGAAAGAGTTCGAGCTACCAAGAATCTCGGTGACTATGCACTGCAGGAAGAATACAAGGAAAAGTATGACATACAAGATCCTTCTAGTTTATTAACTCATCTAAAGTGTAATCCCATCATAAATGGGAATGATTCCGATGATATATATTCCAAGTATAGGAAAGTATATTACCGCGCAACAAGAAATGGATAGCAAAAAGGTTCCCTTACTTTGATAAAAGCTTAATTCAAATAACAGCAGTACAGAGAGCATCATTGAATTCCATGGTTGCCGTGGTATGGGGATTCTGTGGGGATACCCATGGGTATGGGGTGGGAATGGTCATCCCCACAGCTCCCATAGTACTTCTATGGGGATTCTGAAGATTTTTGACATTCACTAGAAGCAATCAGAACTGACATCATATCACACAATCAACTTCGATGTTGAATTACAAAGTATCACGCAGCCTACCCATCTCCCACTTAAAATGCATGAAATATCAATGCTGATCATTCTCACATTAGCAACACACGTTCAATAATTTTGGATGATAATGACTCCCGGTGTCTCAAGGACGTCTGAAGTGGAAGAATTCTCAAAGTTTCTTTTACTGCAGAGCCGAATGGAGACTTACAAATATTAGCTCTAATAGTAAAAATAACTCAGATAAAATTATTTGTGATATAATTGAGCTTGCGTAATCAATGCGATTAATCATTATCAACCTGGATTTAAACTAATTACGATATAGAATACCTGTTGGGTCCAGCCCACAAAGCAAGATACATGAAAATGTTGAATGATTTTCGTCGGATACATGAACAGTGTGATAAAGATTTCTTACACCAAATCATTCAACTGTAAGCCATCTACTCGCATTGCAGTCATAGTTATAATGAAAGCTCAGATTTTTCACTTGTCCACGACTTGTCAGAACTTTCATTTTCATCTGATAGGCATCCGTAACTGCACACTTAAGTGTACCTCAATAAATGGTTCATTGCGCTGCATTTCATCACCATACACAAATGGGTCAACATCCTCCAAATTCAATTCGGTGACATGAGTGATCGAGAAACAGCGAAATCTATATATATATTAGTAGATTAGATTAATTCAAAGCTTTTTCCTTCACCACGTGTATTTCGTCGATTTCTACTGCGAAACAATTCTAGACTTGAGGTGCATAAAGACCAAACTCGCTTTGATATTTTACTTCTTTATCGGCATTGATGGAGATAGAATTGTCAATTATTGCTACATTAATTCAATTAACGAATATTAAACGGGAATATTCATACATATGAACATGGCATGATCCACTGAGGAATAAACGATGGCTATAACACACATTGGTAGACCGCAAACATATAGTGAAGGCCCACGTAAGAATGTTTGATAGGTGACTTTTTTTGTGACAGAGTGACCATTTTGAAGTACTGGCAGTGTAGCAACATATGAATATTTTTTATTTGTGTTCAACCCTATCTTTGTATGTTGATTGAATTCCTATTATTTGAAAATAGCATATTTCTTTTGAAATTAAGCATAGTTCTTTTGAAATCAATGTGTGCATATTTCTTGAGAATGCTTCGCACAACATGTGTACATGATGTCATGTAAGCCTAGGTTTGATTTTACTTGATGTAGACCGGTTGCTTAGCGAATCTCAAAACAGTGAACAGTGAAAGGCGAATATAAGAAACATCGAAATTTCAAAATAGCGAAATATAAAAATGGTGTACTATGCCTATGCAATGGTCCAGTGTTGTGCAGAACTAAGTACATACTCATATTGATATTTCATCTCAACATTTGATAAGGCCATGTTTCCTTTAGTCTACATGTAGTTGTCGAATTTTTATACAAACGTGTTTCCTTAAGGGGAACAGTAATGCAAAAATTGTACCCTTCAAATAATCCTGTAGCGAAATGGAGTAGGATCGCCATGGTCAATAACTAGGTTAGGTGGACCAAAAATCCAAAGTGAGTGAAGGAGGAAGTTTGAAAAACAGAAGCTGATCAATAACCGATTTGTTACAAAAGCAAAGAAATAAAGACAATGTTGTCATACTATTAAAAAGAAACATTTCGAGAAAGAATTACGTTTACGGTAAACTACGTTATGGTAGTTTTATGGAAAAAAGGTGTCATGTCTCATGAATCATTAAAGAATTAAGAGCGGAATGAGAAGAACCTATGCAAACTGTACGTGTAAGCTGGCAGCAGACGACAAAAACTTACGAATCAGTCGAGATAGATAAAGAACACCTATCTGCTAAAGGAACCAAATGATTCACGCAAATGTAAATTTGTAAGTCAAATACGTGTGCATAGATGGCTCTATTCCTTACTTAAACGAGCATTTAGTCAACTTTTCTGTACAATAATTTCCAGCTGACAAGTCAGAATCAAGGCTCAATACTGATAGAAAATGCTGCAATTTTAAAGAGCAATAGGCCTATACCGAGGATATCAAAGAAAAGTCATAAAAGTTACAACACGAAGTCGGTGACTTTCTTCAAGGACTCCCATTCAGCATATCTGGAGTCAAAAACGGCCTTCGGCTGGTTGAATGCTGTACAGAAGTTCCACTGAGTTGGAGATATTGGACATCAATCATTCTGCACGAACAAGAGCAACATATTAATTAAGGTCTTATCATGTGGGGTGTAGGGATTCTGTGAGGAAACCCACAGGCTTTTCTGTGGGAATGGGGTGAAGTGGGGATTCAAATATCAATCCCCACGAAAACCCTGGTGAATTCACAGAAACAGAAATATCAGTCAGATGAATTAAAATTATGCTGTGACTTAGAAAATGTGAGTTATTGATGCACCGACTTCCTTTCCTTCACGATTGAAACAAAATGAAGACGTAATGCTGATTGTGATGTTGATTGCATTGATTGAGTGAAAATCTTGCCCGCCATGGCTATGCTTGAAATTAGTAGAGGAGATGGTCAAATTTCGTAAAATCCGTGAAATAAGGTCAACTTTGAGAGCCTGCTGTGTCCGTGTGTCCGTTGCAGGGCATGCAGGAGGATGGGGACTGAATTGCGCATCCTTTGGGATCATTAACATTAGTTTGTGGTGTTGTTTGCGTTGATTGAGTGAATATCTTGGGTGCTATGGCTATGCTTGAAATTGATTGGCTGGTGGCGATTGTGTGAAACAGTTTGAATGATGAACTATGTTGTTTTGCTGTGCTGAGCACGTGTTTGGTGCGGTACTGGTCTATGGGTGGTATTGCGCTATTGACTGAGTTGTGGTTATGTCGTGTGTGAAGTTTGGTTTGATAACCTTGTGTATTTCCTAAGTTATGGCTATGCTTGTACTTTATCAATTTTTCATTCTGACTTTGCTTGTTGTTTGTAACCAGCCACATTATTCGGCGTGCTTAAACAGGGTTCCTACCGGTCCTGGAAATCCTGGAAAATGAAATTCTATCCTGGAAATCCTCGAATAGTCCTGGAGATTTTAAAATTATACTTGAAAACAGACGCGATAAGGATATGGTAAGGAAGCGTGTATCGAAAGTCGATGTGGAGGTATAGTCTTCAACAATAGCTGTTAGATGAACAGACTAATGCACTAAAATTGTTCCTTTGATTTTCATTATTACAGCGAAATACCGGTATTTCGCTAGTGTAGGTCTATTGTGTTGTTCTAATCTCCAAGACACTTGCTTTCATGAAATAATTTGGTGTCATCAATGTTGATGATATGTACACACATTTAGATGCTTTATACCTCATCGAAAAGCATGGAAATAATTGTTTCGTACAGACAGATCAAAAAGATTGTTACTGCTTTTATCATGATGACGCTCTAAACTGCTTGATTGATTCTAGGAAATTTGTTTTATGTGCGCATGGATTTTATCGGTATGCTGATTGCCTGTTACTACCTTAGCTGTTTTATTTATCATCATTGCACGAGATATTCTTAGCTTTCAGTTTCTTGTTTTATAGGTTATTGAAGTCTTACTTTTACTCTTTTACTTGATTTGATCATGTATCGCGTTCTAAATTAAGGAAATAGGTCGGTTAAGGTCGGTAGGAGCATTTTTAAACGTGTTCTCTACAAGTTCGGTATTCACGAAGATGTTCAAGATGACTATGCTCGTTAGAATAATGGAGAATGAGAACATGGTGTTCAACAGGTCTCAGACTGCTCTTACCATTAAGAGCACGGTTTCCTATAAGTTATCGGCCGAAATCTCACGCATGGATTATGCCTATTTTCATGATTTCAGTTAGAGTCAACATTACATGCAAACATGGACGTAGTGGATTCAAACTACACCGCATATAATTATTTTTCGACGGGTTGCTGTGCGTCATTGGTGAGTTGAGACGCATTTCTCAACCTTCTGTACGTAGAATCACACATGTAATCACTGAAGATTGCATACCTTTCGGAGAGTTTCATTAAAATTCATCGAGGGGAAAAGTTGCACAGCATTGTTTGCCGCTTCACTAACAGAGTTGCACAGCATTGTATGCCGCTTCACTAACAACCTCTGAACACCAATTATCATTAGGGCGATGGATCGTACTCGGCAGAGTAAAGTCACCTAGAGATTCTCGAGCAGTACATACATATGAGTGATTATTCATTCAACATTCAAACGGTGACGACGACAAACAATAAAGTAGGCCTACTCTGTGGTGCCACGCCAGGTTCTGGGCATGATTGAGAAGGACTGGAGGAGGGTGTTTATTAGGTTGCCTTCTCATCGGTGATCAGGTATATGCTTGTTCAAGTTTTCTTATCACATGAGTGAACATTCTAGAATCAAGATTCTCTGTCCTTTTAAAAAGATAAGAACGATAAATCAATGCTAAGTCGCTTTGAAGTAACAGTTGCATCAGTCTAGGGGGTAGTTGCAAGTTGGAATCAATCAACTGACGGCCTCGCATATCGACAAGAAGGTTATAATACCAGAAGTCTGCAACAAGCAATGACATCTTCCCAGCGATCAATAAGTTCCATCTGAGTACACATGATTTGGTGGATAACCCATTGCTAGACCATAATCTGGAATTCGCTTGAAGCCGAAGAGCGCATCTGCTATTGCTGCTTGCTCAGCACTGCATATTTTGTGTGTAGATGGAATAATTCCCGTCGATATTCGATTTTTCGATGAACAACATTCTTTTAATCAGGGTGAAGGTAGTAGCAATGTGAAACGAAATGCATATAGGTCTGACTTCATCAGACTTTAACTTCAAACTGTTATAACTAAATTTCACATTTATGCATTGATAATTGAATAATATGTAATTAAAAGCATTGCATTTTTGATTTTTCAAGTATCAAATCAATGTGCATGGTTTTTATGCTTCGGATTATGAACTAAAGAATCTGCACTGCACATTGTATGCATGTACTTATTGCTATGTTGTTCATAAAGACATCGCTCTACAGATTGATTCATAAAACACGGATCACCCCTAACCATGAACTGAAATTCAAATTACTTTTACTTTTATAGTTTTGTACATATTTCACTGAAATTTTGAGTATACATCAATATTACTTGATATTTTGATTATAGAGTTGTTGATAGCAAGGGTTTCCTGTTTTCATCATTTATATGAAACCATGCTGATTAACTTAACATTTTTTCTTTTGAAATGCATTGGATAAGCTATATTTTCAAGTGGAATAAAATATTTTCTTTACAAAATGCGGTGAAAGTCGATAGCTTTCACAGAATCAAGAATCTTGAAAATCGGTGAACTTGAAGTGACGTAATGCCGATTTTCATCAAGAGTCAAACTTCAAGAATGCAGTCTTAAAAATGTTATTATTTGATTACGCGACTGATTTCTTTGCTTTTGCGGCGGAGAGGCTTGTTGCTTTCTGTTTCCAATGAATTGAATGTTCTGATCAGTTGATCACTGTATTGAAAGAAGATGCAATTGCTATGATCAAGAAAGAAGCAATATTCATGGAAGGTAGATTGGTTACTTTCCGTCTATTAGGGTTTTCTTTAAGAGCTCCCAAAAAAGAGATAAATATGCCGTATACAAATGCACATCGGTGGTGTCACTATTAATTCCGGCTCTTGCATTGAAGGTTCAGGTCGTCCATGCAAGATATTTTAACGTAAAGACCGGCTAATCATGAGACTTTTGTTAAAAGTTGATCCTATTCTGTCTTTAAGAGAAATGGCTGTAGTTCTTGATTCATCAATTATTCAAGTCAGCAGCTCGGTCAAGGTTGATTGAATCAGGATGTAAAAGCCGTAAAAGACCATCTCTTGTTGAATTGGCCGATCAACATATTCAAGTTAGATAAAGTTGGCTCTCTTAGTCCCATAGAAATAGTATAGAGTATCTTGAAACGCACTGAAAGTAACGCATCGTAACTCACGCGGGATGGCAGAGAGCACCTTACCTCCGTATTAAAGAGAGAGCGAGTGGATAAAAATGAACCCAGATTCCATCGATGATTAAATAGAACTGCTCCCGAGGTGAGTTGGTGACGTCATTCTCCATCAGGGTAGGATCACGAAATGCTAGGTTAAGGACTTGGCTATCAATTCATTTTGTCAGTTGTTTTTCATAAAATATTTCATAACTAAATTATCAATTGTGCTAAATATAAGGACTATAATGCATATCAACAATAATATGCTTAAACACAGCTTTTCACTGACTCTGTTTTCCTTATTCCAATTGCAAACTCATCAATCTAAAGCAAATATAGGGTTGGTGCATTTTTGCTAAATGCAGGCCCTACTGTAATAAGTAGGAGAGTTATCCAAAAATCGGCATCCCTAGCGGTCCTTATGAACATAATTGTAAGTATTAGCTTTAGAATTTATTTGCTTGAATGTTACTGAATTTCCCGAGGAGTCTTTATCTAATTCGTTAGGCCGACTTATTACTGCTGAAACGCAATAAGTATGATTTTATCGTCTTGTGCATAAACACCACTTTTTGATTCCACACCGCATCCGCATTTATTTGGGTTTAAGTCATTCCTTTACTGCTAGAGGTTGAAATCTAAAGTAATGTACACCAAGATTCCATTTACCTTAGCAGTTGAATATTCATTAATATCCCGTTGTCTATCTTGTGAGGCTTCAACCAAGTATTTAGCTTGTCGAAAATTATTTTGAAGTTCACTTCGTCATAAAAGTGTTGGGCATCAAGTAATGTAATACAAAGTAAAAAACAACATTTTTTAAGATTTATTTGCATGATTTTAAATTAGTTACTGTGTCGAAAAACTTATCTGCAAGTTGATCAGACGAGCATTGATTTGCTTTATTTCAGTAAGAAGCTCCTTACAAATATAAGTGCAATCATGCCAAAATTGGAACTGTGAAATTTTGACATGCATCACCCGTTTTAATTTCTCAAAGCCTAAATATGATATAATTATGGTATGTTATTAGCGCATAACTTATAAAGTTATGTTTCAAAAATGTATTTTTGTTATAAACAAATCATCCATTGAAAAGTCCATTAATTCATGCCAAATCTGTATTCAAATTACAGTAACAAAAATGCACGAAACTCTCAAAAATTGACTAAAACCTATATAACAAACGGCTGGAACAATCAGCTGGAAGGAATAACAAATCATGCTCAAAAAATCAATTTATGGTTTGAGAAGCTAGCAGACTTTGTTACTGCAAAAACCAATGCAAGGATCTAAAGCTCTGATTATTCTATGACTGCTCGTCATCTGAGCTATCAAGTTCTTTGATATATGTGACACGAAGAAGTTTTTGCAGAGTCTCATGTTTAAGCTTGTTTCTGAGCTTCGTTTGTTGTAATGCCGTGTCACTAAACTTTCTTTCGACGCCGCACCTGATGTTGTGATGGTTGATAATCGTACATGAAATCCGCAAACGATTTGACTGCTTCCTTCCGGGTCAGGTTGTCGCGAACATATCTCCAGCATGTTCTGGAATCCAGTTCGCTACGTAAGATTGCCAGCGCAGTCTATAGCGGTGATCAGCTTCATGGAAAACAACTTATATGTTCAATAGAGGTTGCAGAGATAACAGCTGATAGCTTAGCTTCAATTGAATTGCGTGGACCGTCGCCTCAAGACCCATTTCATAGGAGTGTAGCAGGTATTCAATCATACATTAGAAACGACACATACTAGCCTATACAGGGGTCGTAAATTTCCGTCTTTTTTAAATTCACCTTTTTCAGTCCATTCAATTTTTTAAATTTAACAGTTATTAATATGAAACTGGGTAAGGTTGGGATCATGTTTCACTATCATGAACATGACAAGCACAGAATACCGACCATCTTTGTCTGTTGAACAATTGAGTGCGTCTTTAACAGCTCATTATCGTGCTAAACTGTACGGTCCTTTAGAAACAACTCTTAAAGGAAACCATAAGGTTAAACCCATTGATTTTGATCTAGTAACAGCCATGACATCAGCGTATAAATTGCGTAGTAATCGTCATTAGGCATTGAGATTGTTAGCTGCAGCTTCAAGTAGACTTTCTGAAGCAGGTAAGAAAAAGAAGAGCGAGGAAGAGGAGAAACGGAAAAGCTTAATTCAGTCTAGACGTCAGAAGTTAAGAGATTCCATCCCTGGTCTTTCTCGGAAACGTCGGATTCTTCATGACCTGCCCACCATTCCCAAACTACGAACTGGTAGGGATGATGTGATTGACAACTCTGCATCGGTAGATCTAGACCTATCTACTCAAAGTACTGACAACATTGAAAATGAACCTAAAAAAATGCGTCTACAGACTGATATCCGATCATTCTTCAAAAAATAGGATAATCTTTCTTTCAAGAATTTGCATTGTTTTGATCCAGTCAGTATCAGTAGTTCCAATGAATTGTACATGGCATGCATAGACCCACTGAGCATCCGTTCTGCTGAAATATTGTTTTTATCATGGTTACTTTTATCAATCTTATTACCAAAGATTGGTTCCATTGGTAATTTCAATGAACCGTACGTATAGACATATTGAACATTCGTTCTGCTGAAATATTGTTTTTATCATTATTATTTTTACCAATCGTATTTCCAATACACTTACTCAGTTGGAAATTCTTGTTTTTGCTAATCAAATTCTATTTCATGACATGTATTTTTCGCAGGTGATCTGTAATAACTCTTGTTCTTGTTGATAATGTTATCAGATGTTTGTTATTGTTGAAACTGTTCTGTTTAAGTTGTTAGTGATGTGAAAATTTTTATTATGTGTATGGACGTGGTCTTTTTCATCGACAAGATTTTTAAGTAAAGCTAGGGCCGAAGGCACGTAGTTCAAAATTAATATTTCACGAGGATTGGGTCATCATTGTCTATATTTCTAATGCTTTAAACTGACATTGAAATCGAACGAAGGTTTATTGGTGAACACTTATTAACCTCATACCAAAGACAACCATGCAAGTTAGACAAAATTAATGTCTGAAAATGTAGATTACAAGTTTGTAACAATGGGAAAATATTAGTTATAAAAATCATTTTTCTTATCCGAATTTGAAATTTACTATTCCGAAATTGATATTGACTATTCCGAATTTGATTTTGACTTTTCCGAATTTGAAGTTGAAAAGGTATAATGATTTAATATACGTATGTTATCTGTTTGAAGTCATCAATCAAAATGTTTTTGGAACATCATGTAGAATCAATATGGGGAAATATCAACTTATTTCTTTATGTAGGTCCATCCCATGTTTATAGCAAACATCTGTATTCCAGTGCATTTAACAGAATTTTTGTTCCCTTTCCAACATTGGATGAACGTTCACAAATAAAACGGTCAATCTTTATAATTGTTAATATTCGACCTTGAGAAAGAAGCCTTATTACATTATAGTTAAAATCAGTTATGCAACTGCTGAAAACACTATTTTTAGAACACACACGCGTGTGAGAGTGTACTTGAATTTTTCCGTCTTTTTTTCTGTCGGCATTTACGAGCCCTGCCTATAGGCCTACAATACATAGATACAGGAATAAAAGCAAGATCATAATAGAACACTATCCACATTACCCAAATCATCGGTTTTTCACATCAAATATTATTGTAAATGCGAAATATGCTGTAAAAATTACCCATTCACAGGCATTTCTTATAAAAAAATTACCAGATTTGAAAACTCATATCAGCCATTTTTACATAGTTTTGACAGGGTGTTAAAACGGGAAGGTAAAACCTATGTTTTGACAGGGGATGTTAAAACCTGGTGCCACCCTGATTGCAATTTGTCATTAAGAAAATTCTCGTTTTTCGTTTTTATCATCAGACGATGGATTTCTAATATTCCCTTCAACCTTCTGTTGAACAATATCGAATTCGGTGAGCCCACTGCTGCGAATGAACTGATGGGCTGTATGTAGTTCACTTTCCGTCTTTTTGCATTTAAACTCTACTTTCTTGCTCTGTGTTTCTTAATGTTACTGATGAGCAATTTCTTGCTTGAAACATGTTCGTCTGTTTGACTCTCATAATGAGTACTTCTCATTATAAATTGAATTTGGACAGCCTTGCTTTTATTACACTAATTTACAAATTCCCGGGAGTACGTGAAGTCTGAGAAAATAACCTAAATAACCAGCCGACTTTATTTCATCTTAAGCCGTGTCAAGCCTGTTTTAGTTGACTCAGTGAAGTAGCATGTCTCCCATTCACACGCGTGAGGAAAATCTTCTGGCTCTAGATTTTACATAAATAAAGAAAATGATTTCTTCTCGTGGATCTTGTGATCAAAATATTGTGTTCTTATCGTAAGCCGCACAACTGCAAGATAAACCATAATCTGATTTCCTAAACCAGTTTGTAATAGGAATCCAGTGTGTTGAAGTCGCTTATCCAAAGAGACCCGATTACGAAAAGACGACAGGTTTCCTAATATACACGTGCATGCATTTCTTATGTACATCACATTTTATTAGCTACGAATACTTATATGAGCACTTATAAGTCACACCACAAGCAGTGACTTGGGACTGGGTTAACTGTGTGGTTGAGTTTTCTGTGCGACAGAGTGAGTCTCGCAAAGAGTGAGCGAGTGTTTCTGTGCTTTTCTGGCTTGGCACGGCGAGTGTGTGGCCTGCAGCGGCGCGCAATAATATGTTGTGAGACTCTGATGACGCATGAGCTGTGAAGAGTTGGGTGATTTTCCATTTCATTTTAAATCCTATATGTCAAAGCAGTGAGAATAATCAGTGTGCAGAAAGATTACAATGTGTCCAACTGTACATGTATTATATAGTATCTAGTTCTATAAATCTCTTAACCCTTTAGGTGGGTGAACTATTCCCCTGGAATGAATGGATTTAGATACATCGTTTACTTTTCCCCCATAAATGAAGTAGAGAATTCTGAACGACTTTGCCAGCAATGGTTCGCTTCATTTTATAAAAATCGTGTGTGATCGACGATCGGCTATAACGAATGCAGAAATGTTCTGCAAGCGGTGAACACTAGAATCTTTATGATGAAAAGCTGTCAATTGAAACATGTGTTCTGTAGTGCCATTCTATTGTGGCTTGATTCACAACCTCTAGAGATTTGTGAATCCGTCTATTTAGGGGCGACTGACCATTGATGTAGTGTTATCAATGGGACAGGCATAGAAGATTGATAAACTTTGGAAAAGCTTCTCAAGTGCTTGAATGTATCGATTGACATTTCACACGAGAGCTGAATCTTCAACACCAATGTGGTAATTTGCTCATAGATTCGGATTAGAGCTGTGTAATCCACATCACGACTGTGAACTACTGTATCTGATCCTCCGATGGCGATGATGAGTATTGCAGTTGTCAACCCAGCATCTCAGCTTTTCTGCGTTGGATTATCTGGTGGTCAAAATGTATTTTAAGAAGCAGCAAGTTGCACAGGGAAAATAAAAAATAATCGCCATCAACACCAACAAATCACATAACATCGCAATATCTAACACGGAAGTCAGATAAGCAAAGGAAAAATCCCTACTCACAAGCCACTAAATCCTCGCCCTCTATCCTACAATCCTACTCGTGGATGGTCCTATTGTTAGACACGCTTTTTCAGTTATACTCATATGCTTTGCATTTCTTTGAATTAACTGCAGTTTATTTCCAATCGGTTCTATCATTCCTCTTTTTATCAATGTAGGCATATTCATTATAAATTTGTTGAGGTTTATCTTTTGGCGTTTTTGTTTCTTGAAACTCTGTTTTATCAAATTATGGAAGCAAACTGATGAATATCGCAAATTATTTTATCTAAAGCATCCCATTCAAATTTTGATAAGAGCATCTAAGTAGATTATTGATAGATAGATCTCAAGGTTGGGGGTCTATGCCATAGACAAGCAGTGCAATGATATCCGATCAATATTTTCGAACAATTGAGCGCATTAGCGAAATGAGCTATAGAATTCTGAGTATGAGCTGTCGATGAATATGTTTTGAGTTGTTGTGATAAATATCTTGTCGAACTATTGAGCGCTTCAAACAAAGACTACATCCTTCTTCTCATTTGTGGGTGTGGGGCTGCTATCACAGCATCCCCTCTTGCCTTCGCCTATGTCAGTCATAGGCGGCACCTCATCATGCTCCTATTATTTGAACAAAAATGCCTCCAATTTCTTCCCTGACAGTGACCATGTTTCGGAACCATGCGTTAGGACTGATTGTGTACTTGTTCCGCACTTTCTGCTATGATGGGTCTCACTGTCGAACTAAGATGCCGTTGATCTCTCCAATTTATCCATGCTGATGTTCGAGATTTCATTGCTTTTCTCATTTGCTCATGACACCTATGATTGATGATGGCGATCATTTTTTGACGGATTACATACGATATTTCTGAGGTTCCATTTTCATGTGATGTAAATCTAACTTGCAAATCGTACGCTTGTGGTAACAAGATGTCTAAGCACTTCCATTAAAGGTGTAGTTCGGTCAACTTCAGAAATCATTTTTATTTCCGAATATTATTGAATCACTACGACGATTTCCTGCTGCTTTCCCACTTATCTGTTCGTTAGTTTGCCTTCAAATTCATGTCAAAAATTCGTGATGACGTCTCAGCTGCCAATTCATGCTTGCTGAGAAGTAGAACGTCGTATACTAGATAGGAGCTGTGAAGATGACTTGGTTTGACATAATCATGTTGAGTTGGGAAAGACGAAGTTTTATTGGATATTCAGAATCTATTAATTTGTTTTATGTTTGCGATATATTTCGATCAGCACCTGCCGATCATCTTCAAGCAAATGAATCTGTTCTGCATAATTCAAAAGAACTCGAAAAATACAAACAGCAATTTATAAGCATAGTAGAAGTGAAAGGTAGAAGCGACAGATAGTACTGGGTTACCTTGTACTCAGTAGCTAAAGCAATTTGACAGCTTTGATATGACTGATATCGAACAATCGTAACAGGTAGCACTAAATTACAATTTACCAGTGACACACATGCTGGCACATGATAGGCACATGCTGCTCCTTGAGGCTTCTGTTGAAGATACTGGTAACCGCGTAGCGCAGCACTTCAGCACAATCTCGCCATGCCCATGTAGGGAGGCCGTCAGGGCCAAAGCTGCGACTTGGAACCTTCCGCATGCTATTGATTACTTCAATTGGTGTAAGGGATGGGATTTGATGCGAAGGCAGAATTGAGGTTGGTGCAGTATAGGCGTTTGTAAAGCAGAATGTTGAACATTTCCTCCGAAGTAGTCATCATATTTCTTTGCTCGGTACTTGTCACTGTTCATGCTTTGAGTAGTTGTTCGTGCACCTGGGTGACTTCCATAACTGCTTGCTGCCCTGTGAAAAGGCCGACGCATTGATGAAGCTTTCTTCAGATGGGATATGTGGGAAATCACTACTTATCGGAGTAAGAGGGACTTCGCCCATTGCTTGTTATGAAAGGCTTTGTCGCGGTCGTCTATCAGAACTTTAAATGATGGCTTCATCCACTTTGTTTCTGATTTGCGGATTCGGATGGTTCATGTGGGGAAACATATGCTATACAAATCAGAGATGCGGACGATGAAAAGGCGGCGCTTTTGTAGAGGTCAGAAATTTTCTCAACGGCACCAAGCCAGTCAATACGGGAAGCTGACTGATAGAGCTTCGCCCTGCTGGATTTTGAAAGCTTTCTGAACTGCCTTTTCACTGCTGATTGGCGCACGACTGACGGTTCCCACAAAGTCACTAAATGATCACACCTTCCGAATGGAGGTTATGCTGTTATGTAGGACACACAATATGTTCGAAGTTAGCGCTCATAAACGATTGAATTGATTGACCTCTGATATTGCAGCACACGTATCACTATAATCATGACTCATGCCTTTTTAACGAAAGTATATGCACAAGTTTTCTTTTTCTGGACCCGGTTGGGACTAAAATGGTCTCATTTAATCCTTGATTTCAGTAGCAATTTTACGTGCTATTCTATAGACTTTCATACACTTACAATAAATGAAAGACAGTGGGCCATATGAACAAAAATTTGTGTTCCCTTCGTAGTGGTAGTGTTTGGTGTCAGTGTTCATGGATAGTGAACACTACTTATCTTATGAATGAAACAACACTGACACGAAGTAAACACAAAACACTTCACTAACCAGGATCATATTTCCATGGTCAGAGCGGAAAGGTAGGTGAGGATCGTTGTCATATCAACGAGTGACAGTGCCGGCGCGATTTTGATGAATTAATTCGTTGGACAACGCATTTGCATTGGTCAGTGTGACTCGGACAGCAAAAGTGGTAAGTCACACCCACGACTAAGAACTTTACATACTTGTAGATGTCACCACACCTAAATTGTAGATTTGATTAAAATAGATTCGCTTATAGTTTACATCTTATTGTCTTGAATATTGTTGAGTAAACACTATAGCCATGGAATTAGATGTAGCTTAATTGAATATATTCTTATACCATGCAATTCAATTATAATCCAGCTTTTATACAAAACTAAATCGGTATCGATAGAACATGAATTCAGCATAATAGTCAACATTACAGAAAAATCTAGCCATATCCCACGATGCATACATTAGCTTCAATATAAAATGAATACATATATATAATTTTCATTGCATTCATGGGGTATTTCATAACACTTAAGTCTTGGGTGATGGAATGAATGATTACATTACAGTGCAACCATTATGTAATAGCTGTTGTACCATTCCTGAATATCTGACGGTGGATCGTGAAACATCGGTTGATAAGTTAACAGCATGCCACAGATTTTGGTTGACGTTGTACAGTACATATTTTTTAGTTATCAAATTGTCAGTTTCAGTTCGTATGTGATTTTGGTATCAACCTTTATCCAATTTTCATATCCAGCGATTAACGGTGTATAGGTTCAAAATTTTGTATTCTGCATAATATGCTGGATTACGTATCAGTAGTGGAAATCTACATTGCTATTCACAAGAGATTGTTGAGCTTTGTTAGACATAAAACTAAGAGTACCTAAGACATAAATCCTTATACAGTGTTGTGAAGGTTAGTTACCGGTAACATTTACTCCAAACATATTTTATCGGTATCTTACTTTACTACCTACATTTCATATGAGCTATCTACGTAAGCGAGTCACTTCAGTGATCATTTCAAATGGAATGAAATTCAATGAAACTGATTGTATTGCCATGATACTTCAAAAGCCTGGACACATTGATTCTGTCACTGGCTCCGTTACTTTGGATTTTGCTGCTATGTTTCTGCTTGTACTGTATATCATGCATCATATTTTGTGGAAAATATTCGTCATTCTATTATACCCTATGAATTATCAGTTGAAATGGGACTCGCATGATTTTGTGAAACGAATGTTATGTTTGGTAGTTGCTACAGGTAGAAAGTTGACATGTGGAGAAGCTTTCATGAAGTGATGTTATTTTCTGTAGCGTTCTTAGTGTTTTTGTGACCGTTAAGAAAATATGGGACACCTAAGCACTCATTCTTTTTTACCACCTTTTCCTGTTTACTGCTTTCTATGAGTACCTGCACCATTTCCATATCTTCAATTCATAAAATCTTAACTATGTTAGGAAGTGAACGATTCCTTGATTCATAAATATACAAAATTTAAATAAGTGGAACGTGCCAAATGTCCCATATAACGGGTAATATGGGACATCCGGAGTCTATGAAAAATTCATATCAGGTAATAATGAAAACTTGATTACTAATGCGCGTTTTAACTTCGAGATGCAATGAAACAAATCACTGCTTACTTCTCATTAGATAACGATTAATTCATATAACCAATATATACTTTCCTCTTTAACAAAAACAAAAAAATCAATAAAATTCCTCATTATGATACTAAGAGAAAGTAAGAAAATCTTGTTGTGAAAACCTCTTGATTCTGTTTAAAATATAACCATTAGTAATCTTCTTCACAGTCATAGAAAAGATGTTAGACGTTTCCAATCGCACCAACACAATCTTCACAATCCCATAAACAGCAATCGACCTGAAGGCCACTTCTTAAATCGTCATTATAGTCATCGTCAGCTTTCAACGAATTCTGTGATGTTCTTAAATTGGTCGAGCAAACATTCATAGGATAGCACAAACATCCATTTACCATATCCGATCAGGTTAATTTTTACAAAACAGCATGTTCGATGATATGCCACTAGATTTTCTGAAATCTTTATTTTACATCAACAACAGAATGGAAGCAGCAAACATCGCATACCTTTAGACTTTCGATTACAAGCCAAAATATTAAATTGATATTGGTAAACTCTGACATTTGAGCAGTCGATGAACTTGTTATCGAATGATAATAATCATATTTATCAAATATGCAAGCTTCGTTTTTTGTGCGGAATCTCCAAGTGTCTAATGTTGCCCCAACGTGCGTTACAGATAGCATACTCTTATCAAGATATCCCTTTCAAACCATTTTATCTCTTTCAATTAATGATTAATGCTGGATTTATCTATTGTAGTGATCGTTCGTAGTGTGCTGTAGAGCACACTGCACATAATTGCAGTGTTCACTTGACTTCACTAGTTTTATTCATACGTTCAGTTAAGTAGACACTGAGCACTACACTTCATAGTGTTCACTACGAAATGATCACTACGGAGTGTACTTTTATTCACGGCTATCGAATTGTTTACTTTGAAATCCGTAGTGATTAGTGAGCAGTAACTTTTATTCATACGGCCCAGTCTCCGCTGATCTGGAGGACGTGGACACGGCTTATCATAACAGCTGTCTTAGTGTGACCAGCACAAATTCGTTGTTTTAAAGTCCTTTGATTTTCTTGTATTCTATTCATGCGATTTACTACACCCACTTGGAGCCAGATTTGAAACCAACATCAAAGTTGAAAGTCTTCCGTCGACTGGCAGCCAATTATTCAACGCTGGGAAGATAAGTAAAAAAAATAGCATATCCCCACCTACTTATGTAAGATTAATGTACTCGTAAATCTGGTAAACGTGGATAGTGGTTAATGAAATTACTCGGATTAATGAACTTCTTTCAATAGAAATTAATATTTTCAAAATTGAAGCTAAAAAGTGTAGTTCACTTGTGCTTAATCTGCTATTGCTGAGTATGATAACTTAAGCCGCTTATCAACAAGCCTATATCATGCTCATCAATTGCTGGAGTCTAGATCAGATTTTTTTAAAAATATGCCGCATGTTATAGAGACATGTTGAGAAACATGGATTTAAAAGAAGTTATAACGTCATAATCCCCTTACATTGGGGCTTAATTGGAAGGTGCTGGTATAGTCGTACTTTCGCTGTAGGGTCGCAATGCCTTTAGTCCGGAACCCCTTCCTGCCGACTTCCAATGACACTCTGCAATCAATCACACAATCAAAAGATCGGCAGATCAATAAACTACTCAACCGCTGTCATGTAGATACACGGCTGTTATCAAACTAGTTTAAAAATGCGGTTTTGATAATATGCTTGAAAGCACAGCATAAGTATAAACTTGTAACTTGTGAGATGGCCCATACCTGCATGTTTCTATTAAGCCATGTCCGGTGTACCGGTGACCCAATATTTTTGATGCCTATTCGTAGCGGATCTGATACCCGAAAGCAATATCATCATCCGAATGGAACCATGAATGCATCGTTATTTTATGACGCGTGTAATGTTCACTTGCAACCATTCGCTTCCAGCTTTCTCTCTTTGAACGAGAATTCATTCATTTTTTCAGATGTCATCAGCAATTTATTACAAATTCAAGTCGAAGAAAGAAAGCTCAAAAATAGTTTTCGATGGATCTTCGATAACAATTAAAGACCTGAGAAACAAAATTATCCTTCACTCCGGCTTAAAAGCTAATGACATGATTCTCAAAATTGAGCGAACAAAGGATCAGACCAATGAGACGACTGAAGGTAATGATTAGGGCTTGCAGAATTTTGACCTAAAAATGATTTTTTTACCTAATGAGCCATGATTTTTTGACCTAAAAGATTGACCTAACAAAATTTATTAGAATTTCATACATCGTATCTACATGTACATGTATACTATAGCCTTGTCCGTTTATGTCAATTAAGCCCCTATAGCGATGACGACTTTCTAGTGCCATGCGGCATACGGGTATGTATCTAGAAAACTATAAGTTTACGAACCCCGCTTAGTGTTAATTAATCTTCTACTTTTCCCGCTACATTTTGAAATAAAAACATGATGGTAAAGATATTGTTAAACAACAACAAATTCTTTGTAAATGCAAAACATTGTGAAACAATAACAAATTCTTTGTAGATGCAAAACATGCTAGTTTGAGGCAAAACTCAAACAGAAGAATTAAAATTTATCGTAGCGAATTGTCGTACGTTCTCAAAACTGAAGTTTCGATTGTCCCAGGGTTGGTCGGCAAAAAAACCCACCCGGGGTTTTATCGGGTTATATCCGGGCGGGTTTTTTCGGGTTTTTTATACCGGGTTTAATCGGGTTTTTCGGGTTTAATCTAGAGGTAATCTCTTATTTCATAATTATCATTTTATTGAAAAATCAAACTACATTGCACACATCAGTGTAATGTAAACCATGATTAAAATACAATATCATGAGAAAATATCGGTGAGTACTTAATATAGGTTACTGTATTTTAGCCGTACCAAATATTCAGATAATTACAGGCTATCTAAATAAGGAATCATATAAAGTTATTCTCTCACCTACATTTACGAATAGTATACTTTACACAAGATTGGCTGTTATCAAAAATTTATAAGTTTTTTCTACTATTGTATTATCAGAGAGAAAACACATGTGTACAGTAGAGGCTATAAATTGAACTTATATATAAAATATATGGATCTTATACCGAATCAAAAAGAAGAAATATATAGACAAAAATATAGGCCCAACTGTTAGCAGTATTACTGATACTAAAGCTAAATAATACGCAGATCGTTTCGTCGAACTTTCATATCATAATTTCGATTCGATTTATTCATTTATTTTTTTTGATTACCTGATGGTCGTTTTTGGTCGTGGTCGAAAGAACTCGTCCTACTATGTGAAATCGAGGACGCACGCTCGTTCTTATGGTCCGAAGTGTCCGTCGCAGACTTGCAGCCTGCTGCGGTATCAGTAATGACGCGCGCGCACCACGCACGCGCCACCCCGAACTCCCCATCATTTCCGAGTGTCTTTTGTATGCGATAATAACATTAATGATCAGACTTGTGGGCAGTGGCTTTAAATCATTGTTTGCCAATATCGATCTTATCTTAGACTGCTTTAGACTGCACCAAGCCACAAGACATGCGACCATCAGCGTCAACCAAAATGCGTGCGCTCTCCCGAATTCCCCATCATCTCACGAATGCATCACTACAGTCCGCTGTTGACAAATCCAGGCTGGCTGATGTCCGGCGAGTCAGGGATGGACAATGGGCATCATATCAGCATAGGCGCTAAGTTTCTTGCGCAATGAAAACATCGGACGTTGACATATTATTCGGTTTTCCTTTTCCTTTTCAATATTTAGTGTTGTAGTAAGAAACATGTAGATTACGGAATTGTATACATTCCATACGATGATTTTTGAGAAGAGGCAGAGTCAATAAATCAGAAAAATGAATTGGCATTACTGTATTTTAATTAGAAGCATCGAAAAAATGACATAATATGGAAAAATCCATTTCACCCGATTTCGCCCGATTTCACCCGCCCGATTTCGCCCGCCGGGCGGGTGAAATCGGGTTTTTTTCTGACCGGGTGGGTTTTGACCAACCCTGGATTGTCCTTCAGAACATTCTTGAGCATTGAGAACGATCGTTTTACAGCTGCACTTGTTGGCTGAGCATTTAGAAGTAGTTTGAAAACCGACGGCGAAATATCACTTCTTGTCATATCCGTGATTTGTTGGATGTCATTATTTGCAAGTCTTTTCTGAATGTACGCTTTAATCTCGCATGGATCTTCTTCAAATTCTATTTCTTGTATGTCATTCATTGTTTGCGCAATAGTGTAGCTGCTGGATTCGGAAAGATGAACAAGTTCCACAAGCTTGCGATATTGAAGAATTTCAACTAGCTTCTGTGTCAGCTCAGTTTTTGATAGTGCTTCTTTAGCCACGAGCCCCATCGTGTCAAGACTGGATGAGGAGGCTGACCAATGTCAAGATCGTGTCAAGACTGGATGAGGAGGCTGACCAATGTCTGAAAAAAGCAATCGGCGACTTTTGTTTTTCACGGTGCACGCTTTCACTGTTGCTATGACGTTGTCAATGAATGGAAATTTAGCCGCAACATGCATAGCGCAGTTGTGCAATAGATGTGCGACGCAAGTTACATGGGGTCTTGACATGAAGGGTACAGGATTTTCAAGGTAAGTCCAGCGGAAGTCATATAGCGAGCGGCGTCGGACAGTAGCAACACAAAATCACTTTGTCGAGTACCAAGAAATTGGATCATGTCATCCACAAGTTGGCAAACAATTTTGCTGTTGATATTTTCCGTGAGATTAACACAGTCAATCATGTAGGAAACGGTTGGCGCTTCCAATTTGCCCACCAAAATATCGAAATACTTCTGTCCTTTGATGTCAGATTCATCGGCGATCAAGAATATTTGTTGGTTGGATACATAGTCTTTCACGCTTCTCCTCTCTTCATCAAATAACTTCGGGATATGAAGTCTGCAGTTTGACATAGAAGGACAAGAATGTCCCATTTTTGTGAATAACCGACGGATGGCCGGGTGCTGAAGTTTGTTGAGGGGTATATCGGCGCTAAGGAAAGCTCTTGCAACGTCCTCAGCCAAATTTGTAGCTCTTGGGTTCATAAACTGCTGCTGGCTGGCACTCGTAGTCGAAGACGACAGTTTTGAAGAATGCTTCGCAGAACGTCGATGACTATCAACAAAGAATGTCTTCTCATGTTTAACTATAGTTTCGCAGAGTTTACAGTATAATTCAGTCTTCGGCGTAGCGGCGAATTCGTCTGGATACTGGCGCACAAAAGATCTCACTTTGTTCGATCGAGTCAGAAATGGCAGTTTTCGGCATTGCTTCGGAGTAAGGTACCGTGCTTCACTGCAGATATGAATCAGAGTGATTCGCACTTTCTGACGAGGTCATACAAGGTAATGGTGAAATTTCCTAGAAATTATGACGTCGACTTTCCCCTACAAACTTGAAGCCAAGGCCAGCGATAGCTGATTGGCTCTTCTCCAGCGTGAGGAGCATATCCTAGATTACTGCAGCCCAGCGTTGAACTGTCAGCGCAAATCAATAGTGAAAAAAACACTACATTGGCTATTCAGCGGCTCACTAGAGGAGAGAGGGAATCTCATTTAACCTTGGCGATCAGGCTAGGAAACCTATGACGCGATTCCACGAGACCATATTGGGAACTGATGATACGAAACTTTAAGGTTTTGATGATGCTTTAAGTGGAATTTTGACTATATTGACGATATTTTATTTTTTTGACCTAACGACAAATTTTGACCGTATTTTGACTTAATAACTTTGCTTAGGAGATGAATATTAGAGTTTCAAAAACGATTATATGTATGTTTCGCAGAAATTACATCACTTACAAATTTTGACTTTATTGACTTTTGTAAGCCCTAGTAATGATATACAAAATACAGCCAGTGTAAGCTGTGATATGATATTCAATATATAATCTTATGCAGGCCTGTGATTACTCCTCAAATTTGTTTATTACTCAAAAATTCCTCAAATATAGCTGAACTATTTTCTGGGAATAGAGGGCTTGAATCACTTATACTGTTCATTATAGGAAGCCAAAAGCGTCGATGTATGCTTGTTACTGAATTCTTTTTTCTTTTTCCAAAGAGATTACGAGGCCTTTCGGGCGTCACAGACGTCCATCGTCAGGCAATTGAATGTAACTGCAGTGTCGTACACGCGCAGCACATGATTAGCATTCGATCATATCACGCCATTCAACAGAGACAAATAAAAGAATTCATTAGTAGAAAATAACAAAATAAGACACTACCTCTTAAGACATCGAACTAGTAGTAAGAAAATAAGTTAAAAGAAACGAAGGAAAGACAGAATCATTCACTCCACACATTCCCGACATGAAACTTAGTCTTGTTGGACGAATTGAAAGTTTGAGACCACAAAGATTCCTTGATGATCCGCTTCCTCCAAACTACATCTATGTCAACTATCTCCATCATAGAGAGATCCACATTGTGATGGTCTTCATGCACATGTCTCGCAATCTCAGACCTGTCAACGTCTATTTGTTTCACTGCTCGAAGATGTTCTTTCTTGCGCTCCTCCATCGTGCGACCAGATTCTCCGACGTAGGACCAGGAGCAGTTTGGCTGTGAGCAGGGTACCCTGTAAACTACACCAAGCTCCAATCCGCGAGTCGGTCTCTTCTTCACCAAAAGCTGTTGAGGAGTGGTTGTGGGTTTCATACCGACGTGGATGCCAGCTGTCTTCAGAATACCTTGTATCTTCTCTGACAGACAAGGAACATAAGGAATCGAGCCTTTGATGGTTTTGCTTTCAACTTCAATCGTCTCTTCCTTAGCTTCTTGAGACCACCATTTTTTGCATTCTTGCTCAGTGAAACCATTCACTTTCAAAGAGTTGAAAACTTCCGCCTTCTCGTCATTGATGAGAGACTTGGAGCATACCTTGAGAGCCCGATGAGATAATGACCGGACCACACCTTTGAAAACCGCCGTTGGATGAGCCGAGTTTCTGTGGATGTAGCGGCCAGTGTGTGTCGGCTTTCTGTATATCGAGAATTTCAAACTGTCAGACTCTCGGTGGATGAGGACGTCTAGAAAAGGAATTCTTTCATCCTTTTCCCGTTCCACCGTGAAGCGTATAGACGGTCTCAATGAATTCAGGAACCTCACGAAATCATCAAGAGATCCTTTTGAGTCATCCCACGTCGCTAACACGTCATCCACATAACGTAACCATAGTCTGGGGAACACAATCGAAGATACCAAAGCAGTCCTTTTTGCCAACTGCTCAAAATGGATCATGAAAAGATTGGCTGCTACTGGCCCCAAGCTATTACCCATGGCGACTCCGTCATTCTGGATGAAAATGCCATCATAACATGTGAAATAACACGACTTCATTATTAAGGCAGATAACTCAATAATTTCCTCAGTGTAAAGCGATGTGCGCTCTGAAAGATGCTGGTCGTTACGAAGGAAATCATTGAAAATTTCTAATGTCTCATACACAGGCACGTTAGTGAATAGAGAATCCACATCCAATGATATAAATGCCTCAGCACCAGCAGGCTCAAAAACTTGAAGCTTTTGTGTCAAATCAAAAGCATTGAGAATAAATGATTCATGATCCGTCGAATATGGCTTTAGAATGTCGGCCACCAGTCTTGAAATCGACGTCCACAAACTGTCTCTCATGCTGATGACGGGGCGAAGAGGAACACCATCTTTATGTAACTTTGGGAGACCAAAGATGTGCGGTGATTGAAAGTGAGTAGGGCACAATCTCAACAGCTCACTCATGGACATCCTGCCATCGTTAACAATCTTGGTAAGAATGCAGTGCAGGTCCTTCCGAAACTTCTTCCCAGGATCACTTGAACTTTTGGTGTAGGGACCACTTAGAATCACATCACGCAACTTTTCCATATAATCTTGCTTATCCATCACAACAGTGGCTTTACCTTTATCAGCAGGAAGGATAATGATAGATTCGTTCCTTTGTAGACGCTTCAAAGCATTCCACTCATCAGCTGACACATTAGAGACGGGAACTTTGGCTCTCCTTAAAACCGATGAAACCCTTTTCCTCAAAACATTCTTTTCCTCTTCCTGACACTGATAAATAGCGGACTCAACAGAAGCGATAATGAAAAATTGCGATAATGAAATTGCCAGGACAAATGAACGTATCAAAGCCATTAAGGACACAGTGGCTACTCGTTTGAGCTGCATGGAGTTTGAGATGGATGGTCATAGCCTTCATCACCGTATGCTGGATTATCTGAGTGTGATGGAGTCTTCTTTTTCTAAAAGAGTTTCTGTGTCTTTTGATAATCGTTTCACAAGACTTTCATATCTTTTTGGTTTTCAAGATGAACCTGCTGACGTCCGCAATGATACTTCATGTGTGCGCAATCTAAGCTCCGTTGAGTTGGATACAGAGGAAATGAGAGTTTTGGAACGTGGTCTGAATTTTGCCGTTACTCCAAGGAGAATTCCTCGTACTGACATTATCGCTTCTGTTGAGTCCGCTATTTATCAGTGTCAGGAAGAGGAAAAGGGTTTCATCGGTTTTCAGGAGAGCCAAAGTTCCCGTCTCTAATGTGTCAGCTGATGAGTGGAATGCTTTGAAGCGTCTACAAAGGAACGAATCTATCATTATCCTTCCTGCTGATAAAGGTAAAGCCACTGTTGTGATGGATAAGCAAGATTATATGGAAAAGTTGCGTGATGTGATTCTAAGTGGTCCCTACACCAAAAGTTCAAGTGATCCTGGGAAGAAGTTTCGGAAGGTCCTGCACTGCATTCTTACCAAGATTGTTAACGATGGCAAGATGTCCATGAGTGAGCTGTTGAGATTGTGCCCTACTCACTTTCAATCACCGCACATCTTTGGTCTCCCAAAGTTACATAAAGATGGTGTTCCTCTTCGCCCCGTCATCAGCATGAGAGACAGTTTGTGGACGTCGATTTCAAGACTGGTGGCCGACATTCTAAAGCCATATTCGACGGATCATGAATCATTTATTCTCAATGCTTTTGATTTGACACAAAAGCTTCAAGTTTTTGAGCCTGCTGGTGCTGAGGCATTTATATCATTGGATGTGGATTCTCTATTCACTAACGTGCCTGTGTATGAGACATTAGAAATTTTCAATGATTTCCTTCGTAACGACCAGCATCTTTCAGAGCGCACATCGCTTTACACTGAGGAAATTATTGAGTTATCTGCCTTAATAATGAAGTCGTGTTATTTCACATGTTATGATGGCATTTTCATCCAGAATGACGGAGTCGCCATGGGTAATAGCTTGGGGCCAGTAGCAGCCAATCTTTTCATGATCCATTTTGAGCAGTTGGCAAAAAGGACTGCTTTGGTATCTTCGATTGTGTTCCCCAGACTATGGTTACGTTATGTGGATGACGTGTTAGCGACGTGGGATGACTCAAAAGGATCTCTTGATGATTTCGTGAGGTTCCTGAATTCATTGAGACCGTCTATACGCTTCACGGTGGAACGGGAAAAGGATGAAAGAATTCCTTTTCTAGACGTCCTCATCCACCGAGAGTCTGACAGTTTGAAATTCTCGATATACAGAAAGCCGACACACACTGGCCGCTACATCCACAGAAACTCGGCTCATCCAACGGCGGTTTTCAAAGGTGTGGTCCGGTCATTATCTCATCGGGCTCTCAAGGTATGCTCCAAGTCTCTCATCAATGACGAGAAGGCGGAAGTTTTCAACTCTTTGAAAGTGAATGGTTTCACTGATCAAGAATGCAAAAAATGGTGGTCTCAAGAAGCTAAGGAAGAGACGATTGAAGTTGAAAGCAAAACCATCAAAGGCTCGATTCCTTATGTTCCTTGTCTGTCAGAGAAGATACAAGGTATTCTGAAGACAGCTGGCATCCACGTCGGTATGAAACCCACAACCACTCTTCAACAGCTTTTGGTGAAGAAGAGACCGACTCGCAGATTGGAGCTTGGTGTAGTTTACAGGGTACCCTGCTCACAGCCAAACTGCTCCTGGTCCTACGTCGGAGAATCTGGTCGCACGATGGAGGAGCGCAAGAAAGAACATCTTCGAGCAGTGAAACAAATAGACGTTGACAGGTCTGAGATTGCGAGACATGTGCATGAAGACCATCACAATGTGGATCTCTCTATGATGGAGATAGTTGACAGAGATGTAGTTTGGAGGAAGCGGATCATCAAGGAATCTTTGTGGTCTCAAACTTTCAATTCGTCCAACAAGACTAAGTTTCATGTCGGGAATGTGTGGAGTGAATGATTCTGTCTTTCCTTCGTTTCTTTTAACTTATTTTCTTACTACTAGTTCGATGTCTTAAGAGGTAGTGTCTTATTTTGTTATTTTCTACTAATGAATTCTTTTATTTGTCTCTGTTGAATGGCGTGATATGATCGAATGCTAATGATGTGCTGCGCGTGTACGACACTGCAGTTACATTCAATTGCCTGACGATGGACGTCTGTGACGCCCGAAAGGCCTCGTAATCTCTTTGGAAAAAGAAAAAAGAATTCAGTAACAAGCATACATCGACGCTTTTGGCTTCCTATAATGAACAGTATAGCTTAACTATGAGAAATTCCTCAAATACGACACACTACAGACTAAATGTGGGATAATGTATTGTTTTTTGGCAAAATTCGATGATATGTGAACTTTCAAACAAGAAGCTAAGATAGAATCCTGTAACATGTACCCTACATCCATGCTGCTAATCATGAATCACTCATGATTTATTTTTTTTCGTCTCATGATTTATAACTTAATGATTTTTCTCTCACACACTTGGTAGATTTTAGATAACGTAATCCTGCTGTGCTAGCTAGATCTCATATTTTGATTGGAAACAGGCCTGTCCTTTTATCATCTGAATGGGCAGACTGTTAAATAGAATATTTTCAATATATAAGTGATAAACATAATTTTGAAAAGAGCGACTTACTCACCAATTCATTCCACATGAGGAGAGGAGAACCGTTGCTTGTCCTTCTAGGAAGTATTTTTAAATCTCTAGACATTTTAGGATATAATGATTTTCTTTTAGCCATGTCATATTGAGCACATCAAAAATTAACCAGTCGTTAGCTTGTTTTTTTAATTTTGTTGCCTTGATGCACTTTGTTACGTTGAATGTCGTTTTCATTTCGGCAAGCTACAGGGCTGCAGATGTTCCGGTTCGTCTGGACTTATTTTGCTAAGCAGAGAAGTTGTCCGAAGTTATTGTCTGTCGAACTCACTCATTAAAAGCTTTCACGTATTTAATGAGTGAAACACTGCGATCAACCTACAGAAATTGTATATTTGAACACTGCAATTTTTTACTTCTAACTTCATAATATTGCTTAGAATTCCAACAATAAAATGCACATTCAATTATTTTCATTAATTATCTTGACCTTTGTGCGACTTCATGGCTGCTAAATGCATGCCTGTACTTCTTAAAGAACTTAAGGATATCGATCTTCCATATTCATTATATGATAACATATAGGTAGCCCAGCCCACTTGGATTTCAGTGCTCTTATCAACTGAAGCGTTTGTTTCACTCACTCTCTTTCATTTTATTTCCGCTGAACATGAACACATCCAACGGGGTAAAGCGGATGGTCCCTAAATTTAATGTCTACATGCCTCCTGGTCACTAGCGTGCGGGTGTTGGAAGCGTGTGAAGTTCTGCCATCTCATGAGTCTTTTTGCAGCTACATTTTCCAGGGTCTGCCGACCGACATTTATCCTGGATGAATTATTCACGTATAGATCGTTTTCATAATTTGCTGAACACAGGTTGGTGTGAAATTAGTGCACACATTGCTTATCGTTGTATGTGAACTTAGATTAATTAAGACATTGAACCACATAGTACTGGGTTGGTAGATTTTCAATCTGGGTCTACTGCAAGATGTGGACGTCAATATCTCGGCGCAACTTCATACGAATAGAGGTGATAGTTTTTCACTCTTCGTCTGTATGAGACCAACAACTCAACTGGCAAGCCTGTTCCCGACACTTGTTTTGTGTTGTATGAGAGAATTCATGCTCATTTGAATGTAGATCGGAGCGATATGATCAAACGATAACAAGTAAACAAAACCCACCAAAACTTAAGTGGCATAAAGTAAAATTAATAAATTAGTGTGTAATGTGGTGTATCCTTCATGATAAATTACTGACTTTTTTTAAGTCACAAGCATTCCGTCAACGATTTTAAGCTTTCTATACTTATGGGTTACTCTCCTCCCAAATTTGTGTAAAGTCCGTAAAAATTAATCATTGCAAAGCCCCAGATGCAAGTGGTTGAGGATATATCCTACATTCAAAAAATTACAGTCAGGGTGTCCGCGCCCCTGGAAAACCTGGAAAAAACCTGGAATATGATTGATCATGGAAAAAACCTGGAAATTAAAGGAACCTGGAAAAACCTGGAAAAAACCTGGAAATTGATTGATCCTGGATAACGTGAAGTTAAGTTACCCAGTGAAATTCCACTAGCTGCTAATGCACTCAACATTTTAATGATGTGAGTTTATATGAGTGATTTTATCTTTATAAATTTTATAGAGTGAAATCTTTTTAATACTTTGTTATATCCTGACGTATCTTCAATAAAGTATTCAATTATCACAATTTGTTTTTATTTGATAACAATGTACTGAAAGAGTGGGTCTTCATGCCGCATTATCTTTAATTAAATTGTATGTTTGCATGTGTATTATTATGTTAAATATCAGTGTTTACTCCATATCTGTGATTATGTACACTAGCTAAATCCCTTCTGCATTCATAAATCTATTATAATTCAGTTATGAATATGATCACAGACAAAAAACACTATCCTGTATTTTTAACAATTGAATTGTTTGAATTACGTTCAGAGCTTAATTGTTTGCATTAAGTATTCTAGCTAGACCATCGTTTGACTTGTATTTGCCAATGCGATTATTATAGTTTCATGATAATGGATACTGTCAATTGTAAACTTTCCCTACGCTTAAAAAAAGCCGAACATAGTCTTCTTACATCCAACGCAGCGCGTATGATTAAAGCTAAGATTGGTATCACCTACTAAACCTAATGACTCCTGATGAGCTAGTTTTGTTGGAGAGTGCCACAAATAAAAGTCTTAGGGAAGAAATATGCTAGGACTACACTTGAACCTAATATATTTCACTGATTACAACTATGCATCTAAGAAGAAGAGAAAATTGATTTTCGGATTATTTAATCATTTTTAATATGTTTTTCCTTAATTGTACATAATTAGACCATCCTTTCAGAAAGATTAATGCCGAAAGGACAATCCAAGACTTCCTTCAACCGACTCTGGTGCCACCGGTCTGAGTGCTCAGAATGGCTCCAGCGCGGTAAAACTCCGTTCAATGCATTTTGTAAAGTTTGTCAGAAAGACTTTGATGTCTCGGATATGGGTTTTCAAGCCGTAAGAAGCCATGCTGGCGGAAAGAAGCATTTAGATTTGTGCAAGATTATAAAGCAGACGAGTTCTTTAGGATCAGGTTCGAAAGGTGAACAACGTTCTGATAAATATGCAACTGATCCTACTGTACAATGTCACGATGTTTCCGATTTTGTAATTGATAAAGAAGTCTCTGAAGCAGAAATAATTTGGATTTTGAACATGATCATGTCTAAAAGTAGTTTTCGCTCCTCTGACAAAATCGTGAAAATTTTCAGTCACATGTTCAAAAGTCACTCTTCGCGCATCAGATGTCTCTTGGTAGAGATAAAGTCAGCTATTCTATAGTGTATGGATTAGCTCCTTATTTTCAAGGACAATTGATGTAATCTTTGAAATCTCCGAACTGTTATGTTATTTGTTTCGACGAATCACTTAACAAAGTGACACAAGAAGGCCAAATTGATTTCCACGTTAGATTTTTTGATCATGATGCAAATCGAGTGACCACGCGATATTTTACATCATCTTCTCTTGGACATTGCACAGCAGATGACATCAGACGAAAGTTTGATGAAATGATGGTATGCTTGGACAAAAAAAGCTACTACAAATTTCCATGGACGGACCAAACGTCAATCAAAAATTTCATCGAGAATTGGTTTCTGACTTTGTTGAAGATGACATCCACATTGTAGATGTAGGTACCTGCATTCTTCATTCAGTTCACAATGCTTTTAAGCAATCTGTAGTAGCAACCACGTTTCATTTGGATTCGTTTTTGTCTTCTTTGTGGCAACTATTTCACGACACACCTGCCAGACGCGAAGATTTTTTTAGTATTACAGGCGAAAATCGCTTTCCATTGAAATACTGCGCTCACAGATGGGTTGAAAATATCGCTGTCATCAAGCGGGCAATTGAATTACTTCCAAAAAGTAAAGAAGTATGTGGAATATCTTCAGAGATCTGAAAATCTTAAGAAACCGTCGTCTCACTACAAAACAGTTGGAAAGTCCTCCTTGAAAATGGCTGAGCTGAAATTCGGGTTGTCAATTGCGACTCAATTGAACCCCTTCTTGACAAAATTTCAGGGTGATGCGCCATTATTGCCTTGTTTGACAAACGATTTCTCCGAAATGCTTGTCTCGGTCATGGGCAGATACTTAAGCTTTCTTTCATTGAATCTGTTGATTTGAAAGATATCTCCGTTTCTGATGTAACAAATGAAAACAATTTCCGAGAATTGGATGACATCGATTTTGGCGTTGGTGTCGCCTTGGCTATTGAGGATTCACAAGCCCCTCCAATCGAATTTATTTCTAACGAAAGATCTTTTAATTTCAGGCAGAAAAAGATGAACTTTTTAAAAAGAATATACGATTATAGAATGAGGCAACGATGCTGGAGAAAGAAGCCAATGATCTGGCCCTTGAGGCTGAGACAAAGCGTGAATTCCTCTTCCTCGCAAAATCGAATGCAATCAGAGAAGCGGCACGGGAAGAGAAAAGAAGTACAGGAAGTACAGGACAACATCATATCAGTCAATGATGAGATCAAGAATTTACAGTAATATAAACACCTCATCATTTTCCTCCTGCCAACATTTCCTCCTTAGTGTTGACTTCATTGGCAAATTGACCACTACCGTGCAGTTTTTGTTTTTTTACTATCTTCGAATGACATATGACACAATCCGCTAGTCAGAAACATTTTCCATGTCCTTTAGCTATTCGCATTTCTATTTTTCTTTTTTGCATTCTTATCAAAGTTGTTATTAATATATTATGAGGTTGTTATATTATAGAAATAGTTTGTTATATTTTAAGAAATGATATTATAAGAACAATCGTTTTGTGTTGTTTATTGGAATATATAGGACTTCCCATGTATCTTCCTGTTGTCGTCTATGCGTATTTCGAAAATCAAACTAATCTGTCTCATTTGATAGATCCTGGAAAACCTGGAAAAAACCTGGAAAAACACTTCAGGAAAGCCGCGGACACCCTGTACAGTATACAAATCTGACAAGCATCATTGAATTGGAGACGATAGCGTGAAGCAGAGCGATATCAGCAGCTTGATCTGACATCCTCTGTTCGACACATTCTAAGCAGATAATACTTGAGGCAACAAATTGATTTCATAACAACGCTGGAAGTGATTATGACCAAGTCAGCATTCCTGTGCAATATACACAACTTCAAAAAGTGTGGTCAACCCTTGGGTTACCTTCTTCGTTGTGACTTTCATGATTTGAAGTTTGGCCCAAAATCCGTGCTAAAATTTGTAGTTTTCTTGCAATTATCATATTAGGCTCCGTTTCCATTCCTCAAATTTTTCACAAAAAATCCTCAATTTTTTTCATAGGCTAATCACAGGCCTGTCTTATGTCCAATTTACTACCAGTGAATTAGAGAACCGATTCTAACTTAACTTACATCGATAGTAAGATCATATCTCAGAAAATAATTGCTTGAACGGATTTTGTTCTACATGTAATTGAAATTTTTCTATGAGTAAGACTGAAAAGACCAGAGAGTGCAAAATTTCGTCTAAAGAAGTTTGTTTCAAACTTTTGAATCTTTTATCTCCTGACTTAAACGGACGGTCTGAACCTCCAATTTGTTGTGTGATGTACATGTATATGAATACACTCTTATGCGCGTTTACTATGCCGGCGGTTGTTCTCTTTCAGATATTTTGGGGAACCACATAATTTTTTTCGGTTAACACAGGGTATTTTTTAAGGAAAATGTTAGGGGCCCGAAAGTTTTCCATCTAAAATTCATAATTAGAGATTGTTTGAGTACCATGGTTGATGATAAAATGTTCAACTTAGTCATTTTATGGATGATTATGATCAAAGCTAGATTTTCTATGTTGATATTCCCTGAAACCATGTAGTTACATACTCTATATATGTCTTGCAAAAGTTCCCGCACAGTTGGAAAATCACATATCAATGCCATGTGTTGTGTGGATACAGATGGCTATATAAACTTGACCACAATGTCTATGACGATTGGATTTGCTTCATATTCCAATCATTCAATAATGAAGACATTCATCGTAGTCTAAAAACAGAGAGTACACACGTAGTCATCAGAAAACGCTTGATATAATTACAAAATACAGACTACAGAAAACTGGTGTGAAGGAAAAGGAAAAAGTTATTATCGAGTTGCTCCTCCGGAAGCAACAATCACTTGCTCACAGCGTGACCGCGTTGATCGAATGATCCTTCTTACACGTGTTTATGGTATTGCAGACCATTCCATCATCACTGCTGGCGCCAAGTCTTTCAGATTTCGGATCGATAGCCTGGAAATGTCTCTATCAAGGTGATCCCACAACTGCTCAATAGGATTGATGTCCGGACTTTTGCTTGGCCAATCCATGTGGATGTAATCTGTCCACCCTTCATAAGAAAACATTGACATGTGCTTTGCGGTGTGGTATGACAGTGTCTACTTGGAAGATGAAGCCAGGGCCAATGCTTTCCGAGCCAAACGGAGTTGCGACTGGCTTCAAAATTTCATCACGATATTTCTGACCATTTAAAGCATCTTCTATGAGCACCATGGCAGACTTGTGTCTCCAGCTAATGGCGGCCCACACCACTATGCAACCTCCACCTCCTGCTCTGTTACACCATTGCACTGCAGCCTGATTGGTCAGTCTTGTTCCTCGAAGCCTCCGTACCCGACTTCTCCCATCAGTCCAACGTCAGCAGAAACGACTGTCATCGCTAAAAGCCACTAGCCGCCATTGATCCATATACCATGGAAGATGTTGCCGAGTCCACTCTAGTCGGTCGAATTCGTGCCTTTCGGTTAACGATGGAAATTTAAGTGGACGATTGATATAGTTGTCTATACGGGAGGTCAGTCATGATGAATGCCAAAGAAAAAATCTCCCAATTTTACGACTTCGAACTTAATATTGTAAAATAAATTTACCCGACGCGTTTCGTCTGGTTTTTATTTATCGGTTTTTTTGTCGGTTCGAAATCGCAAGTCAACGTCGCAGGAGGTGTATCTGACGAGTTCGGGATCAACGTTGGACTACATCAATGATCCGCTCTCAGCCCACTTCTCTTCATCCTAGTGATGGAGGAGGCAACCAGAGACTGCATGATCGGAGGTGTCTGGGAGCTCTTATACGCCGACGATCTGGTTCTGACTGGTGAGAGCAAGACGGAAGTCATGGAGAGGTTTGGGCACTGGAAGGAGAGATTGGAAAAGTGTGGTATGAAAGTCAACATCGGGAAGACCAAATACATGGTGAGCGGAAAGGAACCCAGCGAACCCATTCGCGGAGGCAGGTATCCTTGCGGTGTGTGTGGAAGGGGTGTTGGCGTCAACTCGGTCCTCTGTGGTCAATGCAACAAGTGGTGCCACAAGCGCTGCAGCGGCTTGAGAAGCATTTGTTACGTGGTCTATTTCCGCTGTCCTACATGCTCTCGCTCCCCAACTGTGCTAAGCAGCGCTCATGAAGACTATGATGAGAGTGATGACCAAGAAATGGATGAAGTGTACGATTTCTGTTACCTCGGCGACTTCCTCGCATGCAACGGCGGATCAGAGCGAGCTGTTAAAGCAAGAGTTGCATCAGCGTGGAAGAAGTGGAAAGAGCTTGCCAGTCTTCTACGCAACTGTCATATCCCGCTGAAGTGCAGAGCCACTGTATACAGCACTTGTGTGAGATCTGTGTTGCTCTACGGTGCGGAGTCCTGGAATCTGACAGAAAGACTGCAACATCAATTACGGGCATGCGACAGGAGAATGCTACGCTACATGTGCGGCATATCACTGACTGATAACATCTCCAGCAGTGAAGTGGCATGTCGGTGTGGCATTAACCCGTTGGAAGAAGTGATCACGGAGAAAAGACTGAGGTGGTTCGGGCATGTGAAGAGGAGAAACGGAGAAGGAGCCCTTGGTCGTGTACTGGACATCGTGGTGGAAGGAGCGCGTCCTCGAGGAAGGCCGAAGAAGACTTGGCTCGCAAACGTCAAAGATGATCTGACGAGGATTGGTGCGACAGAAGAGGACGCCCAGGATCGAAACCATTGGAGACGGTTGATCAAACGTCAAACCCTCTAGTCATAGGGGAAACGAAGACGCTAAAAGGATAAAGTAAAAAAAGTAAGTAAATAAGTTTCGTCTACACAGACTATGTCAAGGGTTATAAACTGTTGCTGTACAAGTGGGTTTATATACAAATTTGTCAGTGAAAGCAGCTCATCTGTTCAGCTCATGTCGTCTGTTTATTTTTGGCATGTTCGTCGCAATATATAGCGAGATGTGTTAATATAAGTGGACGATACCTGCTGAGTCCACGAACACAGAGGCGGCGACAAATCTTTGATTATGAGACTGTCAGAAGATTATTGCGGAGCTCTTTTTTGAAGTACACGCAAGGTGGCAAATGGATTGTTTTCAACAATCACTATGACACGATCTGCATCGTCAGAATCCATTGCGAGGGGACGTCCTAATCTCAACCTGTCTTCAACGCTACCAGTTTCAGCATAGCGCTTCACTTGATCTCAGACAGCAGATCTTGTAATTCCAAAATGAGATGCAATTGCCCATTCAACCACCATGCGTCTTCTTTTAGAGTGATAATTCTCCAACGCACTAATTCAGACACCCGACTCGTTTTTCAAGTGAATGCATTAATGGACAGCATAAATTAAAATAATAACTGATGTTGTCATTTCTCGTAAAAATTTGAACTCATGGCAATCGATATCTCCATTACTTCATCTCCATAGTGTCATTATGCATTCCATTAGAAGACTATGTCAAAGATTTCATGGTAAGACTATGTCAAAGACATCGTCGATCGATATCATTGACTTCAATCGCTACTGAAAGTGGTTCTGCCTTTTTTGAAACTGTTCTCAGTGAACCATCATATGACTCACAAATAATTTTATTGCAGTCCTATTCGTCCTTCCATGAAGTTTAACCGACAGTTAGCGCGAACTTCATACGGAGTCTAGAACAGCCGCTAGCTGTGATTTTCTGAAGGTGTGCGGGAACTTTTGCAAGACCGTGTAGTAGTCATATGTATATCATATATAGTTATACTTAAGTCTTTTTAAAAAATCAGTTAGAGTTTTATGACTGCTCATGCATGCACTGAATTCGTGTTTTCATTTTTTTGTGTACAGTGGCCTTCGAGCAATATGTCGTAATGCTACTTTAAAATAAAATCTTGTTCAAATCAAACCAAACCTACATAGCGTGCTACTAGCTCAGTATTACCACAGATACGGCACAGGATACAGTAAAGATTAATTAATAATATTCATTTTATATATGCATCTGCAATTCTACACATACACCATGTGCAAGACAAAATCTGATTCAAAAACCTATTATATACCTATCGTCGAACGCTGCCGCCGACTGCCACGGCTGCGATGCATCTTCCTCGGCAAAGCCCTCGAAGTCGAGGCCATCGTCGTCCACCTCGCTTTTCTGCGTCGTTTTCATTTGTTCCTCCAGCGTCTAGCGATCGATTCCTGTCCGCAAGACTCGTGTGATAGAATAGATGCGTGATCGCCTAGTAAGGTATATTCACCTTATTTCATTGACATCATGGTTACCTTTACTGTCAGCTCTCACGTTACAAGCATCGAATTGTCATACGTTTTTTATAGTTGGGCAAGAGACATGGAAATATATCAAGAAGTGTAGAAAGTCTATGTCAATGATCTTTCAATTATCCAGTCCAAATAATTGGCAAGTGGGTGACTGCAGACTCGGGACAGATCTTTCCTTCGGAATTTTTCTCTAATTGTTAACTTTTTTGCAATCGGATTCTCTGATTTCAAAGTAGCATTATTTTTCGATTTCATCGGTTTTATTATCACTGTTTGGTTACATGGTTTTAAATTATGAACTGGTATTTGCTTTTATGTGCATGTCAAATGAGTTACGAGTGATATTTATAATAATTTCGAGTAGGCCTAATCTAAGAAAAGCCTGCATTTCGCGCGCTGTTTTTGTTTCAGAAATTTGTATTACCGTAATTTGTATCATAAGGGCTTGCCCACGAAAGAAGGGACATGCATACAAAAAAGTTTTGAGTTCATGTTTCTTGTTAAGTTTGTGACTGATAGACATATCGAAGTTTATGAATTCAAGTGAAGAACCCGAAATTCGTTTTGTTGAGTTAAAAAGTCATCATAACTAGTGCTCAGACGTGTTGTTGAACGATGGGAAAAAACTATTTTAGATAAGCTGAAAATTTTATTGAAACACCTTGTAAATGCTTCGTTTTTTGTCATTGAAATTTTTATTATCCCTTTTGAATGTGGTAACGAGCTTCATATCAAAACTTGTCTGTAATTTATTTAAGGTCAAATTGTTATTTTTATGGATTTCAATCTGGTTTTGTGATGTTTTCATGCAGACTTAACATGTGCTGACTGTGCATTCGCTCAAATATCTGGATGATCCCTACTAGTGAATTAATTTGTGTCTCTAATTTTGTTACATGTTTTTGATTTCTTCTGGGACATATTATTTCTGAACTTCGGCCAACTGATTTGTGTTTGTTTAACAGATTGTGCACTATTTTGATTGTCTGGTCTAGAGTTTGATGCTGTCGCCTAACATTGCGTTCGGGAGGATCACAATTCCTCTTAGCTACCACATGGTTACTTGTGGAGTTATTTTCGTAGATAGGTCTGTGTAACTAAGTCCACAGAACAAGATGTGCGTCGACGGCATTGATAACCAAAAAACGATAATTGTCTCATGGGAAGGAGGGGAATTGGTCGTATATAGCAATTGTTTCAGGATATTTTCGTTAATTCGACACTTTGTCGACTTTCTGGACAACCGTCCCGAAATGTCCAGAATCTTTATTTTACTGAAATGTCCGCAACCCTGCATGATAAGCGAGCAATGAAGCAGGTAATTTTTCTGTGCCTATCATGTGTTCAGTTGGTAGGCATTGACAAAAGTGAGTGTCTCATTACTCAAACTCTTGTTATTTAAGATACAAAAATTTCTATCATTAAAAAGTTCGTTCTTATTTTATTATCATCTTTATTGCAGCCGAATACAAGGACGATGATGTCGTGAAAAAATTTACTACAGTTATTGTTAGTCGCATGCCTTGCGTAAAGCGTGATAACGTTCGCTCATCAAAAATTCGAAACCCAGAAGTACTACATAGAAAAGATCCTTATAAATCAGTAAGTATTCAGTCATTTGCATTTACTGATCTTAAAAATGCTTATTCAATTCCATGTATTTCAGATGTCCAAAGATAAAGGCATTCCAAGATTTCATGAGATGTCTAAGGTAAGAAAATGATAATGTAGTCATGATAGTCAAAGAAAGATATTTGAAAAGATAAAGCAGAAACTGCTGATTCCACTTTGTTTAAAAACATTGAAATTATGTTTCAGGCCACGAAACTATATGATCTAGATGTTCCCGAGGATGAAAAGATTAACATGATGATGAAGCAATCGACCGATGGCTTTTTTGTCGATCATAAGTAAGCCACATGTTATCTGCTATTATAATTATGTATTACATCTCGTGGATGATAAGTAATTTGTCTCAGAAATCACTGCAACATATTCAAGTGGCCATGATGCATCACTGCAGAAAATAGGATTCCACTGCAACCTTAAGTATAAAACATTTGGTACCGTAATAATGCCGATTTTTAAGGAGAGAGGACCTTTATTGCGATTAGGGTTTGACGGGAAATGTGTTCTCGGGAAGTTCCGGGAATGGGGAATTCACATCGATTTCCCAGGAGTTTGAGTTCCTAAAATATGCAATTTATGAGATCCTGTTGAGCCACGATAAAGAAAAGTCTAAAAAAACATAGTGAACCGCCGAAACAGATTAGCTAGATGGTTGTTCCTGTCTTATCCACTATGTCAGTAAAGTAATGACGTATGATTTCATGCTTTTGATAAAATCACCGTTTGTAGACCTACTATAGAATCTCCCTTCATGTAAAGTACTTTCTTGCAGTGATTGCAATTGGTATTTTCTTCTCCGGGTTTATGAAAACCATCTACCACGGGAGCTCGACATCGCACTATCTATGCGCATCAACTTGAGGTTTAGATACAGGAAAAGGTGTGGACCAGCTATTCTTTACAGCGAGCTTCCAGTGAATGAGCAGTTCATAACTTGACTGCTTCAGGGAATTATAGATAATATCCTCCACGTTTTCAAATCTGTCAGAAATTTTTAAACTTTTTGCGATTACCACAAAGATACACGTAGCTAATGGTATTTTCTACTGGGAAATAAAGTTTCATGCAATTTAAATAAGCATCTTATGAATTAGAGGTGGCAGTTAGGAGCGCAAGTTATGTCCGTATATCTGAATGCGTGTGTGTATATTTCCACGCTAGCGCATGCGCATACGCATGCATTTAGGCTCTGTTTTGTCTATTATTTCATCAGTTGTCATAGGAAATTGTCACACAACTTCTCAGGAATATGTCCTGTTTCATTAACCATTATCAATACCACTGAATTGCTGTGTGAATGCTCAATTGATATTACTGGATCATCTTAGCTTTAAAAATCGTTGCAAATAACAGGTTGAAGAGAAAGTCGCCCACCTCACTCAGGCTAGACCTGACTAGCAGCGAGCTGGGAACAAATACATATTTTTGTAAGTTCAAATACAGATACATTAATGCAAACACAGCATTTAAGAAATTCAAAAATACAGTTATAAAAACTTTATTCAGTGTCCAGAATACAATGCAAGTAATGGTACGAGTAAAAGTATTTAAAAGTAATTCACATTTCAAATCATTTCAAATACAAATGCAATTAAGCATTTGTTCCTAGCCTGGCCGAGATCGCTTGCACTTCACTTTAAAGAACACAAGTGCAAGCGAGCCGGCGTTAAGGAGCTAAAGGGCACCTTTCCATTAGAGCGGGTATGTGCCTTGTCAGCGAAGTAGAGTGTCTCTGTATGAGTGCATTCATTGTAACATATCAAGGTCACTAAAGTGATGCAGGGCCGCTCTTTGTACCTGATAGATTGGGTTAGATTGTTGCTACTCTGGGTTGCTAAAAATAGCAGTATGAAATTTTCATACTATGAACTGCGTATGAAATCTTCAAACTATGAATTGTGTACAAAAAATATTTCACTTTCATACGTATGATCATACCCACTTACTTCCTCGCGGGTCTAGCATGTCAGGAAGGGTGGTGCAGGGCTACTGCTAGTGTGGTACTTGGCAGATCGGGCTAGATTGTTGATATTCTGGGTCCGACTTCCCACCTTCGGGTATTTCCTAGATCACTCGGCTTCCTGAAGTGTTTGTCTAATCCAATCAGCATGAAATGGTGTTATATAGATTAGAAAATGCACATTGACTAGTATGTTTTTTGGGTAGGGGGTTATAGAAAAATCTGAAAGCCTTGGACAAAATAGCCGCTACGTACCTCATATTGGAGTACTGCAATCACTACAATTCCTATTTGTAGGAAAGAGGATGTGCAACAATGTTTTAATATAAGAAGCATTTAATGAGTTTTCGAACTCAAATCGTCTTTTCCTCTTATTCAATGAGTTTAATTTTACTCGAAATTTCTCGGGGATATATTTTTGCAGGGAGTCTCGTGTCCGCAAATAGATAATGATTCTCGGCGAGTAAGTTGAGCAGGTGGAACACAGCTAGAGCAGCAATACCTCAAAATACAACCTCGCACAAAGCAAGCAATTCCTCATCACCAACGCGTACTTCCCCCAAAAGTCAGTCACACATTCACACAAGAAACCAACACAAATCAATCACTTTCTTACCTATCACACAACCAACGCAACAAACCTTATCCTAACAGACGCAAATGCACACTCACCCACATGGTTCTCAACACTCAACGACAGCAGAGATGACATCGCCGACTTCTTGTCCACAATTGACTACAGCACACTCAACACCAACCTACACGCCTCCCCCCGGCCCACAGCCAACAGAACTGTTGTCTAGACATAAACATCGCCAGCAGCCAAACTGCACGTCGCACAACGTGGAAAACCTTCATCAATCTCACATCCGACCACCTGCAGCAACATTGCAGTGTAGACCCAAAAGATGATCAAATCAAAACTCTCAATACAGAAATCACTAAAGAAATCAATCAACACAAGCAAAACTTATTGATCAGACTTATTGACTACACCTCACAAAACACGGAAAGAAGACACAAAAATCGACAGACGCGAACTCCGCCTCGTTACCACCAACACAAAAATTATGCTTGACCAAACAGAACAAGCCATCTCAGACTCCGCAAACAACAATTCTCTTGGGTCAGATATCAACATCAAACACCTCGGCTCAACTGCCATCCAACACTTAACTGACACATGCACACTCTATCTCAACATCAACCAGATACCCAGCATCTGGAAAACGGTCAACATCACACCAATTCCAAAACAACAAAGACATCCATCTTCAAACTTCTCACAGACCTATTTCTCTTCTCTCACCTCTTGCCAAAACACTGAAAAAGATCATTCTCACAATCATCATAAAATTCGTCCTTTCGCTCTCTTTTCAACACGACTTTAAAAAAAGAACACTCCACAACCACCGCACTCCACCAAATCAACAACACCATCGCTGCTGGCTTCAACAGCAAAAAGCCACCTCTACGCACAATCAACACTTTGCTGGACATGACAAAAGCATTCGACAGTGTCCACATCCACACACTCATCCATAGCTCCAACAAACCAACATACAATCAAACACGCTCAACCAACAAAAACATCAAAACAGGCGTCCCACAAGGAGGAGTTCTCTTCCCCTTCCTCTTCAACCTTAACATGCAAGACATTCCTCTTCCTGCAGACACCACACTCAGAACGACGGTCTACGCTGACGACATCACCATCACGGCCACTCACTCAAGCATCAAGACAAACTCCAAACCTACCTCAACACTCCACACTCATGGACTCAACAAAACAATCTCTACATCAACCCCAACAACACTCAACTCTCACTTTCCACACCGGATCCCCACGAACAGAGTACGAAGCTATCACTCACAATTAACAACACTCCACTCACAACTCTCAACAACAATCGAATCCTGGGAGTCAACCTAGATGCACAACACAAATAAACAACACATCAATAACACTTGCGAGAAAGCAAAACAGACCCTCAACATTCTCTCATGCCTCAATTCCACCTATTGGGGGACAACAATAGACCATCAATGCCATCACAATGGGGCCACCTACATTGCCATCACACGTCTCGTTTTGGAATACACATTCTCAGTCTGGTCACCAATAATCTCACAAACATACGTCGACAAACTACAAGCAATACAGAAAAGGCGCTCAGGATCGCCACAGGATGCACACGTGACACAAATGCACAGCACTTACACGATGAAACAGACGTCCATCCCATTGCCGAACACCTTACACTACACGCGAAACAGCTTTTAAACAAAGCAAAATCTCAACACTAGACTCTTTATCTCCTCACGCAACAACCACCACCTCACAGACAACAAAAGTCCGCAATTTTCAACTCAGGGAAGTACGCCTCACCACCTTTCACACAATCATCCAACACAACAACAAAACAGCTACTCAAGGAAAAACACACCCACCACGTCGGCACGTACCTCACGAACAGACAAAGCAACAAGGTCATAAACGCAATCCCCCACAGTTTACAAATCAGAACAAACACTCGACAGACGCACACGCAGAACACTGGCACAACTCCGCACCAAGAAATCACCCTTTTTGAATACTTGGACAATATAAACCTCTGTCCACTCTTCACCTTTTTGCCCCCTAAGCAAATCACAACCACACTACAAAACATATCTTCGCCTGCACTCACTTACGGACATCGCTCACACCATGGGCGGAGCAGGTGTGCGGAGCACGGGCGGTTGGCCCGCCCAACGCCTGACGGCCCCCTGGACACCCTCCCAATAGCAGGGAGAGGGTGGGTTGACAACACCACCGCCACCAGCAGATGGAATTCGGCTTGCACGCTTCCATGTAACAATACCGCTAACTGATGACCTGGAGACCAAGAGGTCGTTAGGGATGGCCCACATAAGAAATGTGGGAAATTTGGCTCACGTGAGAAGCATGAACAAGCGTGAGAAACAGTGAAAGATGTGTGAGAAATGTAATTTTTTGAGAAGACATGGCTGCAGTTTTATCCGATTACACACCATGCGGATGTGTCGGAATTGGTTTGGATGTTTAAAGGTCTTTCGCGAAATACATGATCCAAAAAAATCTTGCACACACTACTACCAAAGCTGCAACCGTCGCATCATAGTGAAATGCTTCTTGCACTGCTTTCTCTTTCATTTCATTCTGCACAATTGTACACATATCGTATTATAATGTACTCGTATTATTATATATATACAGTATCAGAAATATTGCCCGTATTGATTGAAGAGAAAAACAAATAGTTCTTCTAGACACGACATGTTTCAGCAACGTTGTACAGATGCCATCATCAGGTGAACAAAAGACAATCATAGAGATCAGCATTTAAATAAATAATTTAAAACACAAGTCATCTTAAAACAGTTCATGTAGGCACCGTCGCTACATCTAGGATGAATGAACATCTCAAGGGATACCCAACTCCCACTGAGATTAGTCTCCACATTCATCCTCCTGACAAAAAGAATTTTAAAATTGTTGCTAATACGTACTATCCCAGAATTCTTGAATCGATTTTATTAAAAAAGCATAAAGTGAATGATTTAATCAATGACAGAGGAAGCTCAATTAACCTGCGACTGGATTTGTAGATATCTTTTATTGTTTTCATCTTTTATTCATGAAGTGTTTTTCTCTTGATCACAAAGTGGACAGAATTATTGCGACGGTGCCTACATGAACTGTTTTAAGATGACTTGTGTTTTAAATTATTTATCTAAATGCTGATCTCTATGATTGTCTTTTGTTCACCTGATGATGGCATCTGTACAACGTTGCTGAAACATGTCGTGTCTAGAAGAACTATTTGTTTTTCTTTTCAATATATATATATATATATATAAGTATATATTATATATATAATGTAAATCACTGCAGGCATACTTTTCATGTGATGATTTTGTGTCTGATTCACCAATCTTAATTGCGGATGTACGTGTATTCATTCTACGATATGTAAATGATTGATTTTCATTATTTTGAAGCAATCTCTCTCTCCCTCTCTCTCTCTCTCTCTCTTACACACACACGCCAAATAAACTAATTGGAAGGTTTCGAATTGCTGCGAGTACATTGCACGATTTGTTGTAATATATTCCCTATTATATTGTACCTGGCAGCTTACGTGCTTAGTAGATGTAAAATTAGATGAAGCTCATTGTTCATCAAAAATTTTAATCCGGACTTCTACAAAAATGTTTGGGAACCCTGCTCTAAACGATTCTGGATTTTTTTCAGTTAGCCAGTCCAAAAGATCCAGTAAATTCGTGATGACGCACTATACTTTCGATAATATTACATAAAGGTTCGTATTTTTTCAAGAAAAATCGTGTTGTTTTGCGTTTGTTCGTGACAACTTAAGCTGTAGTATTTTAAACTATCATTTACCCAAATTTGTATTGGCTTGGCTAGTGTATTGAACAGTGACCATATTGGCTAGTTCAAATGAAATTTGATTGTCATCGGTTCAATATTACAAAGTATCCTTCACGATTCGTTATTGAATTCGTAGAATAGCCCTAAAATTTAATGCAGTTATGAAGTCGCATCAATATTATCAAGTAAATGATGATCATTCAAATCAAATTTCACTATGCTTAGACAAATACTCCCGTATATACTGGCTTACTACCGGAACAAATCTGCCGTCCAAAGGTAAAAGTGCGTAACTGACATTTTGACGATTTTCAGTAGAGCCAATTTTGTCTTTTTGCATACTGTGATTTCCTGTTTGATTGTAATCCAAAACTTGTATCGTCTACTTATAGAACAGATATATAATTGAATATAGGTGTACAAATTGACTTTCTATCTAAAAAGTACAAAAAACTGAAAATCGCTAAAATGTCAGTTATGCACTTTCACCTTTTGACGGCAGAAATATAGATTGGTGATTCTGTATCATACCTACCATAAATATTTATCCTCTCAATCACTTTTCATAGTACAACTTTGTCACTTAGTTCTTTGAATTTAGCTTAATATGACTTCTTAAATGTCGATCGAATTACTTTTCAATGCGAGATTTACATCAAAGGAGGACAGTGTCTTTGTCAGTAATTTCCGAAAAAAATAGATGTTAAGGCCATGTAACTCATGCTTAACTCAATGAATGAAAGTATAAAGAAATAAGTAAAATAAAGTGAGCAAGTTTTGACTTCGATATTGTATTTCAGTCCCAGAAATCCAAATTACCATAGCGGACCACCACCTGCAAGCTACGTCTGCTTCAGATGCAAGTTAAGTGGTCATTATGTACATCAGTGTCCTGGAGTCAAGGACAAAGACGGCAATACAGTTGACCTGAAAAGCATGAGAAGACCTACTGGCATCCCCCAAGACTTTCTAGTTGAAGTAACGAAGGATACTCCTGGAGCCTACCTTACTAGAGATGGACGATACGCTGTTCCCGTTAAAGATAGGTGAGCGATCTCAAAATGTTTTGTTGTTATTAAGAGCAAAGCTATTGCCTGTGATTGGTGTTCGTAGTAATCAAGGAAGTAACTTGCATCTTATATTGGAAAGAGAGAATATAAGCTTGGATACAGTGTTTTTGTGACACTGTACAGCCCTCCTTGTGACATAGACTTGCCTGCGTGTCATCTGTTTCCTTGCCTGGGTACACTCCGGTGAGACAGGTTGACTGATCTAGGTGTAAGTTTTTTTTTTACTTTTCGTGACTTTACCTGGTAAATAGTTTCGAATCGACTTGTGGCATTTTTATGTATAATACTAATGTTTGCTGGAATATACAGTAGGACAGTCGTGTTTATGCAAACCGTAGACAACTGAATAATAGGAATCTGTATTACGCACTTATACATTTATTTATTTATCTCCATAATGTGTCAGCATTAAACCCAGTAATTTTTTTATATCCTTTTGTGACAGCAATCCGCATTATAAAGCCGAAGTTAGAAGTTGCATTGGTAACTATCGAATCATTTGACAAACCAGTGATGTTGATGTTTTCAAAGTCATGAGATTGCCAATGTTTGCTCGAATGATTGATCAGATACGACGGTCTGCCTGTCTGCGACGCACACGTCACGGTGATCTGCTTGTCCAACGAGCCAATCACTGGTATTCGGTAAGAACGTCTGCTATAAAACTGGCAAGATGAATGTTATACTAAATTATTGACATATAATGACAGCATCTTGCTTCTAATTACATTACTCTGCTCAATAGAAAAGTAACAAATAATTGTATCACATAAAGTGCGTTCACAACCTCGGATGGACTAAAAGTCCGGCCGGATGTGGAATCTACACCATTTTCCATTCTAATCAAAGTTTGTTCCGTTCTATTTAAAGCCTGTTCCATTCAATTTAAAAACGTTCTATTCAGTTCAAAACCTGTCCTATTCAATTTAAAACATTCAGTTAAAAACGAGTTCCATTCTACAACAAAAGAAAAATGGGATTGAAACAATCAATGATCTCATAATATTCATGATGCATGTACTTTGTACAACAAAATCTGATGAATGAAATTAATGAATGAATGAATGAATGAAATTCCTAATAATTGGATCATAAAAAACAATAAACATTGAAACATTCTATCCAAAGAGTGTACATCAACTCACCAACGCAAGACTACGGTAAACACCGTATTGCAAGTCTTGACGAAGCGCTGACAACCACATCCGACAACATCATCACATTACCGGATAAAATGAGTCATTCTTAGAAATCGAACAGTAGCAAAAGCAAGAATCTTCAGATCGGTTTAACACGCCATCATTCCATGCATCATACATGTACACAGTTTGTGAATGCGCGATCCACACGTTTTTAGGTTAAGATGCTTTCTCGCTCCGTGTGTTTAGTATAAATGGCAGGAGACAATACCATGTGCTGAGTTAGTTAGTCTATTTCATTTGGTCAAGTTTCTCAAAGTTTATGAAGACGAAGTCATGACTTCCCACGCAAATCGTGGTGTTAGACCAGGTACTCAGAGAGGAAACTATAAGAAAGTTGATGGTATCGCTTAGCGACGAATACTCGAATGTGCTAGTAAGGAAGGCGATTGGAAATCAATAGCGTAAGCGACCGCTTTCAATATTGAAACTGCAAGGCGATGGATCAGAATGGATGTGATGATGTTGTCGGATGTGGTTGCCAGCGCTTCGTCAAGACTTGCAATGCGGTGTCTAGCCTAGTCTTACATTGGTGAGTTGATGAACACTTTCTGGATAGAATGTTTCCTTGTTTATTGTTTTTTTATGATCCAAGTATTAAGAAGATCCGCGTAATTTCATTCATTAGATTTTATGTTGTACGAAGTACATGCATCATGAGTATAACTGTTTAAATGTCGTTGTTTTTGTTGTAGAATGGAACTCGTTTTTAACCGAATGTTTTGAACTGAATAGAGCATTTTTAAATTGAATAGAACGGAGCAAGCTTTAATTAGAATGGAGAAGGGTGTAGTGCTCCTTACTTGATACACCATTGCCCGATTTCGTTAAATGACAAGTCATGCATTAATTAGTGAACGAAATATGAGCAAATGAAACATTTCAAGTTGTAATTCATTCAGATTTCTTTCTTTTTTATCAGGAGGACAGCCTGATACATGTACATAGGCCACTAAATCTTAATTGCAACAATAATTCATGTTTTTAAATCTTGTATAATTTGACAACGACGAGAAACCTCCGTAGCTTTCTACAGCACCCCGTTTGAGAATTGCTGCTAAATAATGCAATCGTTATTTAGGAACAATAGGGCCGACATTCGTGAAATCACTCAACGGACTGCAAGACGTATCAAATTTAGTGACTGATCCATAATTTCATGATTAGTGTTTGCTTCATTCCAATAGCTCATGTTTTGTTTGTTTAAGTACCACCGCATACTCAAAATTTACGTCTCAGACAATATTGATAAACTGCTCGTATGATTAGAAGGATATCTTCAGACTTGAACAATTTAAGCACCAACTTCCTCAGCAGCTGTAGACACTGTTTCGCCGTGTAGTGACTGCTTTGCAAGTTAACTTGGAGAAACTATACAGAAACTTTCCAAATCTGAAATATTCTTCTTTATCTGCTTTGAATTGTCTTAACTGACCTACCCATCTTACCTGACTTGAACCACTTTTATACAGTAATATGCAGGGCTTGCAAAAACCCAATTTGTGTTTTTCCCTAAGAATTTTCCGGAAAATATAATTTCAAGTTCCTTCCGTCTTCATAGTAATATTTTGATATTTATGATGTCATCTTTCTTTGATTTTATTCTAGGCTGCTATTGCGGCTCCACATCTTCTCCAAAATCATTGCAAAACGCTCTCGGCTTACAAGCTATGGCATCAACATATGTATAAGCAATTACTCATGCACAGGCTCTCGTATGAAATTCTAAAATTCCTGAGGGGTTTAATGAATGAGTGTCAAAAGACGACTAACAGGGAAGTATTATTTCCTCTCCAGGGAGACGAACTGAGGCTACTACCCTCCTGTGACCAGTGTAGCCAACCTCAGAGCAAGAAGGCTTGCCCCGAAGCTTTGCTTGTGCTAATTCGTAGGTCCTGAAGTCTTCCTATGCCTGCACTGAATGGGTGACATATGCACAGTACTAACAACATCACAGAGTGCCTATAATGGTTCACTCTGCTTAGAATTTTTCGGCAAGAATCGCCAAACTTTAGACGCACTGGTATTGCATAATTACGGCGTAAAAATCCTTTAGGGAAACACATCTGTGTCCTTTAATTCAAACGACGATGAGTTTTACTGAAAAGCACAATCTCTTATTTCACCAAAACAAGCTGTTAAAATCGACAATGTGATATTTTGAAAAAAGAGTGACAGTAGGCTTGTGTAAGATATCTGATATTTTGTAAGAAATGATGTGTTTTGTAGTTGTATGTTTTGCATATGGGGAGCCCAACTTGTTGATCTTGCAAAATTATTTAAACGCAGCTTTAATCCGGAAGGTCTCGTCGACCACCACCGTCCTTTCGTTGATAATGACTCCAAGTGGTAGTCGAAAAGACCTTCAGGATTTAAGCGGCGTTTTTATAATTTTGCAGGATCAGCGAGTCACGCTGCCCATATGGGAAACAGATCTGAGATTTCAGCTTGTCTGGAGTTCGTGTCCATTGCCTGAAAATTTAAAATTTCCTGTATATTCGTAGGCCTACATATGCCCGAAAATTGTAGTCTTTGTGTACTTTTATTGCCTTCTTTTATCTCTCTTGATACCGTGTGTGCCAGAATCTCGACACGCATTTGTCTGACGCAATATGTGAACAGGTTTAGACTTCAAAAAAGATAAACAATGCTTGGTGAACTGAGTACAACAAATAAGTCAACAACATCATTTGAGCATTTTGGATAGTCGCATCTAAATACATTTACGAGTACTTCCTGTCCTACATATGTTTTTTGTCAATGATGTTCTAGACAAGTATGTGATAAGGTATGTAATTATTCCCTTGTCCAGTTAGGTACTTACTATTTCATATTGTCAAGGCTGTGACATACAATGCCAAAAAAGAGAAGCATTATGAACTAGGAATAATGATAGACTGCATGAGAGCTAAAAAATGATAGACGAAATTAAAATCGGATCCAACCAAACCATGCAAGTAGCCTGATAAATTTGAAAATTAAAGACATTCTTCATAGCTTTGATCTTCAATGCTGTCATGCTGTGATTTGTCTTTTCCATGCTCATCAAGCTACTTGTATGGTTTTGCCAGCAGTAATAGGTCTCCGATTTTAACTTCGTCTGTCATTTCGCATGTAATGTTTCTATGACAATTCACTGTGTTGTTCACAAGGTGTCTCTGATTGGCGTTGTATGTCTGAACCTTGAAAAGCAGCACGGGATGCGAAAGAACGCGGGATAAAAATACATAATTAGCTGCAGATAAAGTTTTTGGGCTTCTCAGGGTGACGACCGAGCTCGGGAATATTGTCAGGGCCCGGAAATTACCCTTAAATTTGAGCGAAATATGCAATTAGCTCTTAAATAACCCGGAACTACGATTTCGTACTGAATTTATTTTAACTGCGTTTAAGAGACATAGCTTCTTGATTTAAGCGACTTGCAGAGTGATTGTTAAGCTCACTAAATTTTACTCACTGTCAGCAGATTTCAATTGAATTAAGCAAGTAAATATGTTCGACAAATGCACTTGTATACCGTGCAACATCTAGATGACATGTCTATTTCACCAATTTGTAATTTCGCAATAGTCTCGTATTATGACACATTTTGCAACCTCTAATGATGTAATTAAGATTGTGAGTCATACTGAAGCATCTTATCTATCAGCTCCAATTTGTGAGATATATATATATTTTTTTATTTGTGCACAACTTCGTTAGCAATGAAGAATCCGCTTCTCATATGAAAGCTTTGCACCTGAGCATGAATTCCACAATATATCACTGTATAGCTCACCAACATCTACATTCACACCAATTTTGAGGAAAGCAATCAGACATATCATTCCAAACATCTTGCCACTTTTTAATAAGCTTTGCATCTGTGCAGCAAATGATGTTGTATATCAAACGTTGTAATCAAAACAGATGTCATAGTAATACACGGATATTAGAAAAGCATATTTGGTTGATATGAAAATTAACCTGGAAATGTGATGAAAGCGCCCTGAAATAGCTCGGGAATTTGAAGCTTGAGGTTCGGCCGCCACCCTGGTTTCCACGAAATTAATAATGTATTATGTTCAATAGTTGTAATGAACCTCGGGTTTGGGTTACTTTCGAGCAATTTTCTGGTTCAAGCACGACCTTCGGTGTCGGCTTCCTATCCTTTGGATATTTTTCGGGCTGAGTCATCGTTTTTTGCGACTGCTCACCTCTAGTTTGCATTGATTTCTATTACATGTTGAAGGCATGTTGGTAGGTCTTATGTTACGAAGACCTACGTCATATATTTAGAGGACTTTGGCAATGGTTGCGTGGCTATGAATAGCAGTTTATAACGTAATTTCTGTGTCCAGGGAGCGCTTGTGTGCCCAATGAGCGTTTTATTGCTTGATCTTTTATAGGCCTGTGTGACTCAAATTTTTTTTAAATGCCTGTCAGGCCTACTCAAGAATGTTTTTAATGCACTAAAAAACCAAAGTAAATCCCATTTAATCTGAGGTTATCATATTCAAAATCAACTTATCGACGTTTTCGGTTGCTTTCCAGAGATGCATATGCTGCTGGTAAAAAAGAGAAGAAACCTTTCTCCGAAGAGGAGAATCCTGCATATATACCAGTAGAGCGCAAGCCTGTGGATGAGATAGTGTGTCCTCTTTGTAAGCAAGTAATGCGCAGCGCTGTTTTTATTTCATGTTGCGGTAACAGTTATTGTCGAGAGTGTCTTTCGGATTATGTGTTCAATACGGACGTGAAGGGATGTGGTCGATGCCCGAACTGTAATTCAGAGGTTCTGAACGCTGATAGTTTTGTTCCTAACCCCACTCTCAGAGATATGGTTTACAAGTTCAATTGTGGTGCTGTAAACCTGCTAACACAAACAATGCCGACTACTGCTGCACAGAAGGATCCTCCTTTACGGGCAACTGTACAAAAAGAACCATCAGTAGCACCGTCAGTTATAGAAGAAAAGGAATCGGAATCAACTAGTGCAAAGGTAGCAGAGTTGGATGCACCTACAGCTTCTCCACCTGTTGTTACTGTAGTCACTGAGGGTGACATAACCACCTCCAGTTGTGAAGACAATCGTGTGGCTGTCGCTCGAGTATCACCAGTTTCGGACAGAGATGTAAGTATGAAGAACAATGTTATTACAACATCGATTACTGAGACTAGCAATGCACCGGAAATTCGTTTGCATCATTTAGCAAAATGCTACATTTCGCAGTGATCACAAAAAGCACATGCGAGCAATTGATTGAGATCATTATAAAATAATTATCATTTGTTGTAATATTTGATTACTGTTTTCTTCATTGCAAAATTTCTAGAAGAAGTTTTTGAATTAATCAAATGAATATATTGATTAATTGAGTTCTTTTCATGAAATGTCTAGTAATGATAAACGAATTTTCATGGTTACTGAAAAGTAGATATTCAGCAATCGCGTTTTCCTTGATGTCCGAGGTTGGCTGGACTCCACAAAATTTACTGTCCGGCCGAAGCGGAAGTCCGCTGCACCTCTACCTAATGTATCATTTGAGGACAATACTGCTGCTGATCTTTGTTAAGGTTGCATTGCTTATTTAATTTAAATTATATTTCAGAAGCTTACTCAAAAACTATGGCAAACATTGTTAATTAATTTGTTGATGTACTTATGAACTTCATTAATATTGATTTCGACAAAGTATTTGAACTCATGAGCGGTATGATTGTAAATTCTTCATGAATGTGTATGTATCTTGTAATTAAGTAGCTAGCTATGTATGATACATGGATTTGATAGCAATGTGTAAAACACTTATTTGAGCACAACTAAAAGGTAAGACAATTCTTTATTTGTTCTTTGAAGATGATGTAAATGCTACTGATTGTAGTTGCATATTTATTTGTGCTTTGATAATTGTGATACTGAGATATTCATAGGGAAACGCAGTGTCTGACTTATCATAAATGAATTGAATCATAACAAGTAATGTCAAATGATTATGAAATTTGATCAGCATTGTCAACAACGAAAAATTATGTGATTTATGAATGCTTCATTCATAGTTTAAATAGAAATCGAGATCAACCTATAGAGTTATCGTGTGGAATTTTTACTTCTATTGGATTTCTCTTTTTTTTGACGCGAAAAAACGTGTAGAATTTCAGTTGCGTGGACGATGTTCGTCTTGATCATTCGACGTATTAGCTCTTTTGAGTCGAATTTATCAGCTAGGCTTTAGCGGGGTATATGTTTCTTCGAAGAACGATTCAACTCAGTTCTAGGAGTTATCCTAGAAGTTTTAGACGTTTTCTCGTTACATCATTAATTCGTGTTTTAATCAAATCGACATTTCACCAGAGTTGCTAACAGAAATTTTTCTATGTAGGAGTTAACTTTCGAAAAGGATAAGGAGAAAGACACAACCGCAATTCGTGGCCCTTTTGTTGATGGAAGGCGAGTCTTAAAGCCAAAACCTCCGCCAGAAGTTGTCCTTGTTCGTCGTTCAGAAACTTTGAAAAGTGATCTTGATCCTATTGGTAAATCAACTGTAAGTGAAGAAGGAGGGAAGCCTGAGACTGATGGTAAAGAGCCTGAAGTTGAAATTGATCTTGGCGTTGATGAAGTGACAGATACTTTCTTTGACGAGGATTGTGATCCCAAAGAAACTAAAAGTGAGGATCCCGATGAAGGTCCAAAGATGGAGCAGGACGGAACTGTGTCCCCCGCTCTTTCAAAGACTGAATCGGTTACTCACTCTCAAGAAGACGCCTCCGAAATACAAGTTGTAAGATCTTTGCGAACAAGAGTATTCGATTCAGTGCCGAGCAGCAGAGTGCGAGAATGGGCAGATCTACCTCATAGAAAGCATGGTGGACCACCTGCAGAACCTCGTTCGAATCTGGGATCACCTAGGTCAAAGCCGATCAGGTCTGGGGGTCATCGATATCCTACGTCGGGACAGAGTTCGTCGAGAGAAGTGCTTTCTAAACAATCACAACATGTGACTTTACCTCCAGCAACGGTATCCCTTCCAACAACCAATTACTCCCGACCAACTGCTTCGGTTCCGCCGTACCAGCTTGGTAAGTAAATTATTCTCTACTGATTAGTGTGTGCAGATTTCACTCCCAAACATAAGCTATACTACTAATGCTGCTGCTTTGAGCGTTGTAATGCTTAAAGTCCGGATGCCTTTCCTACCAACTTCCGGTGACACTTTCGGAACTCGCCAAGCAGTCAATCACTGTGCCACGGAGACTAAAGGGCTATAGTGAAATACTTTACAACCAGCGGCTGAGGGTCAAAATCATCGCTGTGTCCAAAAAGATCGATCATTACCGATTATTCCTTCGAATAATGATAATTAGTTGGAAATAGGTGTTCACAGTGGCAAGACAGCGAGGGTCACGCATACAAATGAGTGTCATGAGTCATAAGTTGTTTATTGCCAAAAAAGTTTTGGACAAACATGAACCAGATAAACATAACGATAAAACATGGTAACATAGGAAAAAACGAAATTTACACATCAACAGGAATGCAAGGTGGCGAATGGCAGATTTCATTATCTGAAAATCTTCAGAGATTTGTTACAATATGATTGCATCTTTGCTCGATGCACAATTATATTCGAATCATTGTTCAAACGCTAACATACATTCATTATCGGAAGTACAATTTTTTCAATGATATGAGTATGTACAATCTAACTTAGCTGTCTCATATCCTAAAAGTCTTCCCAATTATTAAGTATTATTAAGATGAGGCGAACCGACCAAGGTGCATCAATATATATCAAAATCATATTTGCAAGAAGACAAAGTGTTAACTATAGAGTAGAAAAAATGTCTTACCTGTAATGATAGAATTATAAATCCTGAAAATGTCTGGAAAGTTGTTGATCAGCTCACCTCGATGTCGTTGATATTGATGGATAAAGTTGCAAGTGGATTTTGAGGTTGATGCAGTTCATTATAAATCGAACTGAATAGTTGTCATGATGCAATTTGTTGTTTCGACAATAAAGATAATAAACATTTCATTTCATCGTCTGCATTTGCATAGAAATATATCTGATTTCCCTTGATCTATTACTAAACAAATTCAATTGTTTCAATTGCTTCAATTGCTTAGGCATTAATCCATTCATGATAACATAGAAATTTGTTCTATCTACATCAATCACAAATGGTACTTGATTGTAGTTGGAAAGAGCCAATATAGAATGATGGTGGTTTTATTTTCTTTTTCTGAAATTAATTATAAGAAAAAGAAAATAAAACCGCCATCATTCTATATTGGCTCTATGCAACTACAATCAAATAATGAAAAATAGCCAAGACATTATATTCAAAACAAATGGTACTGTTTCATTTTTTATCACAGCGTATTTCGTCGTACACTACAATAAAATGGAACAGATCTTCATTATAAACTTCTCATGACTCTTTCTATTACCAACGTCCTATTTCAACCTCTAGATCACTGTTACCACTTCTTAATTTCAAGAATTCGGAAACAGCATTACTATGAAAATTTGGATAAGGTTTCATTTGACATTCAAATCTGCATAATTCCAAGTAATCTAATCCCTTGCTACTATTTTTGGCACTTTGTATTTATTGTTCTCTGAAAAAATGCTGTAATCTTGAGACAATAATCTTAAGAATGCCTGTCGACAAAAATGCGCTGATCGCTGGAAAGAACCAATCCATTGTCCATTTTGGTCCCAAATATAATCGAATATTGTCCATTTTGGTCCCAAAATTAATAAACAGTGGCCCGTCAGTCTTCAATTTTTCAAATATGAACGATTCAGGTCATAATGATGAATTAATCTATTCATATACCAAACAATCAAAAGGAAGAGAGTTAGGAACTAGCACATAAGGACACTGACATCTCATGGTTTCCTTTTATATTAGTTAATCAGCTTCTTCGGTTTCGGAATCAAGCTAACAAATTGATCGGGCAAGTAAGACTGATTATCCATCATACGCAGGATTTGAGCTGATATATCAGAAATTGTGTAATTAGGAAGACCGAAATAATAGAGATAAGAGCAAATAGTTTAATTCGCAAAGAAAATGTTCCTGATGTTGCCCATGCATAATTGATAACTGCAGTGAAGAGCATGAATCTCAGAGCATGTAAACCAACAGGGTATCTTATTGTTGTCATATTGTTGACTTTCACCATTAAAAATTGAAAGGAAATGAGCCATTCAGGATATCGAGAGAAAGCATGAATAACAAGATGGATGTAGCATATATAAAAGAAAAAATGCGACTTTTGTAAGACCGTTACTTTAATTTATTTCCAAATTTTCGGTGTGCACCTTCTTCGGGGAAGCAAAATTGGAAAAGAGACAAATCAGTTCAACAGATGTTTGCGAAAACATTTTAAAAAATTATAAGATATTAACTGGAGATATCATTGCATGTAAAAGGACATAGTTTTCTACAGCATAAATGCATACGTAAAATGGAAGCCTCTCAGAGGCAGTGATCCCTAGATAGTGAAAATATGCTAACTAGGGTCCCTACCGCAAACCTACCGTCTATGGTAGGTGTACACATGTAATGCAGCATTTGTACATGTAAATATTTTGAAAGAGAAAAATGAGATATTCGATTTTCGTCTTATTTTGTACGTTCATTAGCTGTTGTTGAGGTCTTTTCTTAATTTATTATTCTTCTACAATTCTTCTTGTTGCTGTGTTGATGATTCGTCTATGCCAAATTTACCATCGAATTATATTTGATACAACCTCGTGTGAAGAATGCTCAACTCAGATTTTAAAAGATCAAGGCTGCGCACATGGAAGAAGATGGCCTACTTGATGACCTCTATAAAATTAAGCCTGCTTTTTGCATCGGGATTTCATGCCAATGATGACTCAAAGAGTCATGACTGCATCCACTATAGCAATCCCAAAACTCAAATTCAATTTTAAATTTTCAAAACCTGTCCTCGAATTCTTGAATAAAAACTTGTTTACTCCAGCGGAAGCAATTAAGTCGAGCATTTTTCTGAAGCATTTATCGGCTTGTCGAGTTGGTTATTTACAGAACCGTGGTCGTAGCGACGAGTATACGATATGTATAGTAGTCAGTAGCTACCCGGCAAGAAAACTTTGAACACAGCATGACCAACATGACTCCTGAGCATGAAAAAATTAGTGCTACTTCTGATTTTATGACGAGTAGGTCACACAATGGCTTTCCTCTTTTATTTGCTGATTTGGAGGTTTTCTAGTGTGCGATCTATCATGTTCGAATAAAAATGAAAACTTTCAGGATCTACTACAAGGATGATGAGGGAGTTACAATGCTTGAGAGTTACATAATAATTCAATTGCATGAATTTATAGAATTTAGTTTAATAGAATTAATATCATTCTATTAATTAATAGAATTAATAGTTTCGATGCAAGACATTCGTATCCAAGTGCGCACGATTAACATCGGAGTTATTGACTATTTAGTCTTTCATAAATTTGAGCATCCGTATCGCACTGTGTAATTTTTTGTTTACTGAATTATCAAATATTTCTTTTGTTGCAAGTCTACGATTTCACTATCTAGCTCTTAGTGGCTTATACGCAATTATTCTGCATTTAGAATAATATTTGATTTATTTAGAAGTTTCTAAATAATATCTAGAAATTCTCATTTCATATTTTATTAAATTACCAAATTTACTCATCTAATGGTAGTTAATACTGCATAGAATATCTCACATGTCAATCAATGATTTCACCTTCAATTGTAAGTAATGGCAGTGCTTTAAAGTTAGTAGCCAAATTATTTCAAGTTTTATGAGAAATTTGGACATCCCCAGTTCGGCCTGACATATGGTTGTGATTTTACCAGAGGACCTGTCTGAGATAGGTTCGTGAACCTATATTCAGCAATGTTATATTAGCGGTGAACACTAATAAAAATCATACAAAATCGTACATGGATCATGTGCAATCATCGATATTTGAATGAAAAAATTGATTTCATGAGTCTCATTTCTTGTCAGACAGTTTTTCGGAACCGAGATAGTTGAGAAGCCGCTACATGTCAGTGTCCTTCGCTATTCATTGGACATAGTTGTTGTTTGTGAGCTATGTTTGTGTATGAAAATGACTTTTTTTTAACAATTTAGCTAACTTCAAGGTCGCTGAAGCATCTGAAAAAAATATCGAATCGAGCTGATATTTCACAGGTGCGAAGCTCATACGTATACTTTACTAAATGTGGGGGGTTTGAGATTTAAACGAGGATGTCACTTTGTGAGTAGCATTTTCAAAAGTAGAATGAAAATAGGCAATTTTCGCAACTTTGGCTAATTTCAAGGATCTTGCGGCACCAGAGAAAATTATCGTATCGAATTTGTGGATGGTATCATTTTATGCACTTACTTACTTATACTTATGCGTTTAACGTCCGTTTTCTCCGACTTCTTAGGGTTGGACGATTCTTCCCAATGCTGTGGATCGCAGAGCGCCAGCGTTGACGATCGTTGGCGTCATCCGGTTTGATACCATTCTGCTTGAGATCCACACATTCTGACATTAGCTTCGAGCCACACATCCACCTTACCATGCGCATTTCCACCCTCTCCAGATGTTGCTGACTGTCCACTTTCAGAACCCATGTGTCGCTTCCGTATATCATACCTTTCCGGACACAGGCATCATATGCTCTTCCTTTCATGTGGAGGGACGGAGCACGTGAGGTGAGGAAAGGCATCAACGCCTTGCAGATTGCCCAGCCGCATCGAATTCTTCAATTGACAGCAGCATCTATTCCACCACCTGCCTCTAGTTCGTCGTCAAGATGGGAGGAGCGTGAAACTATCTCAAACTCGTCACGTTTAACCAACAGGTGTGCAGGCTAAGGACGTTCTATCACTTGGCCTCTGCATCGCTTACACTTGAACGTGGAACTCATATGCTGTAGTCGTAGACTACCGCTGATGCCACTACATTTACGGTGGACCCAGAGAGCACATTGAATGCATCTTATTGAATTTTGGCCAACCCCTAGTTTACATATCGCACACGGGAACTTTCCTGATGGCTCTGCCTCACTACCATCCACTGACGAAATGATTACTTTTGATTTGAACGCATTAACTTTCAGTCCTTTCTCTACGAGTCCGTACTTCCATTCTGAAATCTTTTGCTCTAGTCTTTCTTCACTCTCTGCCACAAAGGCGATGTCGTCAGCATATAGCACATCCCAAGGCAAAGCACATGATCACAAAATGCGGGGTTGAGACTTTGATCTTTAGAAATGGACCATCTATATAATAATATGATTTGTTGGTGCCCAATATATCGAGAAAAGAAAACAATTCACACAATGTGCTTCATTTTGTTTCAAAGACTTCCTCAGGTGTAACACGAGGGCGGGAATGGAATCACTGAAATACATTGATCAACAACGTTCAGTAAAATGGTTAAGTCACAGCAAAAGCAATAATAAAATCAATACTGTCAAAACACGTACATCAATTCAATAGATAGCCACTCGTAAAAGATCCATAATCAAGTCATCTGTATAAAGTGCAAAATTAAAGCGCATATGAAAGAATGAGTTCCAGTCCTTCGCTTCTCGATTTGTAAGGTACTGTCTGCGTCTTCCGAGTGACGAATTTACTTCAAATCAGTGACGTATGTATTGTTTTATTGACACGGCACTTTAGACACATGACTTGATTTTGGATCTTTTACCGGTTGCTGTCAATTGAATTGATGCACGTGTTTTATAATTTTATTATTGCTTTTGTTGTGACTTAGCCATTTTCAGGGTGTCCGCGCCCCTGGAAAACCTGGAATATGATTGATCCTGGAAATTAAAGGAACCTGGAAGAACCTGGAAATTGATTGATCCTGGATAACGTGAAGTTAAGTTACCTAGTGAAATTCCACTAGCTGCTAATGCACTCAACATATTTTAATGGTGTGAGTTTATATGAGTGATTTTATCTTTATAAATTTTATAGAGTGAAATCTTTTTAATACTTTGTTATATCCTGACATATCTTCAATAAAGTATTCAATTATCACAATTTGTTTTTATTTGATAACAATGTACTGAAAGAGTGGGTCTTCATGCCGCATTATCTTTAATTAAATTGTATGTTTGCATGTGTATTATTATGTTTAATATCAGTGTTTACTCCATATCTGTGATTATGTACACTAGCTAAATCCCTTCTGCATGCATAAATCTATTATAATTCAGTTATGAATATGATCACAGACAAAAAACACTATCCTGTATTTTTAACAATAGAATTGTTTGAATTACGTTCAGAGCTTAATTGTTTGCATTAAGTATTCTAGCTAGACCATCGTTTGACTTGTATTTGCCAATGTGATTATGATAGTTTCATGATAATGGATACTGTCAATTGTAAACTTTCCCTACGCTTAAAAAAAGCCGAACGTAGTCTTCTTACATCCAACGCAACGCGCATGATTAAAGCTATGATAGGTATCACCTACTAAACCTAATGACTCCTGATGAGCTAGTTTTGTTGGAGAGTGCCACAAATAAAAGTCTTAGGGAAGAAATATGCTAGGGCTACACTTGAACCTAATATATTTCACTGATTACAACTATGCATCCAAGAAGAAGAGAAACTTGATTTTTGGATTATTTAATCATTTTTAATGTTTTTCCTTAATTGTACATAATTAGACCATCCTTTCTTTCAGAAAGATTAATGCCGAAAGGACAATCCAAGACTTCCTTCAACCCACTCTGGTGCCACCGGTCTGAGTGCTCAGAATGGCTCCAGCGCGGTAAAACTCTGTTCAATGAATTTTGTGAAGTTTGTCAGAAAGACTTTGATGTCTCGAATATGGGTTTTCAAGCCGTAAGAAGCCATGCTGGCGGAAAGAAGCATTTAGATTTGTGCAAGATTATAAAGCAGACGAGTTCTTTAGGATCAGGTTCGAAAGGTGAACAACGTTGTGATAAATATGCAACTGATCCTACTGTACAATGTCACGATGTTTCCGACTTTGTAATTGATAAAGAAGTCTCTGAAGCAGAAATAATTTGGATTTTGAACATGATCATGTCTAAAAGTAGTTTTCGCTCCTCTGACAAAATCGTGAAAATTTTCAGTCACATGTTCAAAAAGTCACCCGTCGCGCATCAGATGTCTCTTGGTAGAGATAAAGTCAGCTATTCTATAGTGTATGGATTAGCTCCTTATTTTCAAGGACAATTGATACAATCTTTGAAATCTCCGAACTGTTATGTTATTTGTTTCGACGAGTATATGTTTTGCAATCGAATTTATTTCTAACGAAGGATCTTTTAATTTCAGGCAGAAAAAGATGAACTTTTTAAAAAGAAAATACGATTGGAGAATGAGGTAACGATGCTGGAGAAAGAAGCCAATGATCTGGCCCTTGAGACTGAGACAAAGCGTGAATTCCTCTTCCTCTCAAAATCGAATGCAATCAGAGAAGCGGCATGCGGGAAGAGAAAAGAAGTACAGGAAGTACAGGACAACATCATATCAGTCAATGATGAGATCAAGAATTTACAGTAATATAAACACCTCATCATTTTCCTCCTGCCAACATTTCTTCCTTTTAGTGCTGACTTCATTGGCAAATTGACCACTACCGTGCAGTTTTTGTTTTTTTTACTATCTTCGAATGACACATGACACAATCCGCTAGTCAGAAACATTTTCCATGTCCTTTTGCTATTCGCATTTCTATTTTTCTTTTTTACATTCTTATCAAAGTTGTTATTGATATATTATGAGGTTGTTATATTATAGAAATAGTTTGTTATATTTTAAGAAATGATATTATAAGAACAATCGTTTTGTGTTGTTTATTGGAATATATAGGACTTCCCATGTATATTCCTGTTGTCGTCTATGCGTATTTCGAAAATCAAACTAATCTGTCTCATTTGATAGATCCTGGAAGACCTGGAAAAACACTTCAGGAAAGCCGCGGACACCCTGCATTTTAGAACGTTGTTGATCAATGTATTTACGTGATTTCATTCCCGCCCTCGTGTTACACCTGAGGAAGTCTTTGAAACAAGAAGAAACACGCTGTGTGAATTATTGTCTTCTTTTCTCGATATAATAATGTGTGTGTGTGTGCAATATACCTAATATAGGCAGGCCTATATCGGGGTGGACTATTTTCCGGATTTTATATGAAGATTTCATTGGGTCTCGAGATTCAGCAAGAAATGGATTGAAAGCGGGAGAGTATGGGGGTAACGGCTGCGGTTGCTAGCTGATCAAGAAAATTGTGATAGTGTCACTCATGACGTACATATTTTACTAATTGTTTAATCTCTGTCAGTCTCAGTGATTATAAATTGAATCTTTCAGCGTTGCTTGTATGTAGTTCAGCATAGTTTGCGCAATACATAGTGATGATAATGTGAGAATAAGATTAGCCAGCTGAATTGAGAATGCCCGGTAACGTGCATATTTGAAAAATTGGCATAACCTTTACCATAGAAATCTGATACAATTGTTCCATCCGCAATTATGTCTTCAGTGAATAAGTTTCAATAAATTACTAAACACCTCAAATATCAGTTGACCAATCTTAGGTTTCCGAAGCTGCGGTATACGTAGATTGCGATTATAGTAATTCGACACTATAATAATAAAGGACTAGAACGGGCGTGTACTTTGAAAGGAATGCTACGTCTTGGACATGCATTGTCATGACAAGTAACTGAGCTGTCCCTAAACGATAGAGGTTTCCAGTGTTTGACTGTAGTGAGGTGCCGATACCTTGACAATTACTTTGTTGAAAGATTCAGGGTTCATTATTATTTCTCCTTAAATGTAAGATCATCTTGAAACTTAAGATTTAACACCTTAGGGCAAGAATCTGCAACTATGCCAGGTTTCACTAATTTGAATCTTCTCATGATCTAGCAACATTGACAAAAGCTGAAAAAACCATCAACAAACAGCTATTGCCCATTCTAGTCTCTCTAACGAAAACGAAAAGTCGTATTTCTGTGGTATTGACTTTTGTGTATGGATGTCATTTATTTGGTTTGAAGTCATGACGTCAACTTTAAAGCTCGTCGGAAGCTTGTAGACTTCACGGGTTTTTATTCCATCGCGTTGATCCATCGGTTGTCACCAGAAATTAGAAGAAAAATGAATAGATTGAGTTCCATTTTTTGAAATCATCTTGCCTACGGACCATCAATGTAGTCCGTGTAGAAGTAGCTGAGGATCCGAATAATCTACTGGATTTGGAAATCATTCTGGATTGCTTTGATAGCGATTTGCACTTGTTATCACTTCCCAGGTGAAGGAAAAATATGTTCTCAAAGGCGTGTGAAGGTTTGATAGAGTGCACACGACTTTTTTTGGAGAACCTTTCCTTAAAGAGCCAAATATTGCAAGTGACATTCTTCCTTAAGCAAATATGTGTATTGGATAGTGTTTCTCTTTTTCTTAAATATTTAACTATGACGCTGAATTCATCCTTGAGGTCGTGTTATTGGTCGTTTTTCATCGACCAATAACATTCAGATAATTATTGTGGATGAAGTAAAGTAGTGCTCTATATATTTTCTTCTCTATAATCATAGACAAGAACTAATGGAGTTTCATTTAGAGTTGCTTTTCTGCGTAGTCTGAGATGCTTTTCCTTCAGATGAAAATATGATGATATGCACTATTTACACATAATTTGCTTGATAGAATAGAGGAATTCTGATTTGAAAATATATTACCTTACACTCAAAACATCAATTAAGCTTTATGCATGTGTACAACATAGGGATTTGTATATCAAGCAATGCCTAACTTAAATTCTGTTTGTCTTTGATATTTGATTGCCAAACTACTTTCTTCATTGCGGAAATCCACTGCTAAAAATTTTTGTCCAAACGGAAGGATTGACGAAAAACTGGATATCACGCAAGAATAAACAAGTTCTGTTCATTAGAAAAATAAATAATATCAGGATATGCAATGGCCACTTCCAACCATCTTATCTCCTACTTTCTGCTAACATCGATATTGCTGCACACTTCAATTTCGATTTTGCTGCTTTAACCTGTTTTTTTTCAAATACTTTGATAGAGAATATTTCTGGATGACGATGTATAGCAGATGCGCGAGCTTTTTAACACAACTCCGAACTGGTCTATTTGCATTCAAGATTACATTGGCACTTGCATGTGTTTTATCCCTACATTCCTAAGGATTTTATGGAAGGCACTATTATAGAGCACATGTTCACTGATGTCAATCCATTTCAGCTCCAAGTGCTGCATCTGTGCCTCTCCCTATGAATGTTCAATCCATCATGCATCAAGCAAATCCAATAGTAGCTGCATATCATAACACCACTGCAATCAATCCCATTTATCCAGCTCAATCCGTAATTGTTCCTGAGCAATCCTACCTGAGTGAAGAGCAATTCAATGATCTGAAGCAGGAATTTTTGCTGCAGGAATTCAAGTGAGTGCAAAAACACGAAGTAGACATTGTGGATATTAATTCATTAACTGCGCAATATTAAATACAGAGGGCATGTGCGCTCCGGAGCTCGGAGCACAAGAATAAAATTGCACTCCGACCTTGAATCCAGCATCCCACGAAAACATACTGTGGAATGTTATGCATGCATATTTCCTATATGGAAGAGTACAATAAAAAGTTACTTTCTGCTCTACATTAGCCAGCAAGAACCATTACTCAAAATGCACATGACTTTTTCAAAAGATGAACCGCGGCAACCCTGTCACAATTTTGCCACATTTTTGTCAGTGTTTCTATCGCTGATCCGATTTCCGTTTCCATTCCAATTAACCACATATTTTTTTTATTGGATTGCAATTTTACTTGTGCTCTGAATCATATGCAGTTGCACTCCATTCCAAGAGTTAATGATATCCATGGTTTGTATGTTGGAGTACATAATGAAAGGTAATCATAAATAATCATTGATTTGCGGACTATCCGGTATCCAGCTGTATAATATTTCCGCTGGTATCCGGTGCAATAATATCCCTTACTCTTGCTGCCCAAATTCCTCCACATTCTTATTTATTTATTTGTTTATTGCATAGCTAACTACAAAGGCACCACTGGTTGCGAACAACACTTATGTGTAGCCTGAATATTAAAATACTTTACAAAACTGTGATAAGTCAATCAAAGAAAGTTTCTTTTTAAACACCGGTATACTGTTCGATTGAATGACATTATTTGGTAATGAATTCCATACTCGACACACACGTTGACTGAAAAAATGATGATGTGCGTTGCATTGGGGACGGCCATTTGCTCTCAATTTCAGTGAATTCCCACGAGAAGTCATGTTATGAGAAATAAAAGTAAAAAAATTGTCAAAAGGTAAGTCAATAACTCCATGAACCACTTTGCAAACCAAAATCAAATCGAATATCAATCGTCTCAGCTCGAGTGACTGCAGGTCTAGAATTTGCAAACGATGACGATAATCGAGGAATGGCAGTTTCGCTCTATAGCATACATTCTTGGTGAAATACTTTTGCACCTTCTCTATAATCCTGATAGAGATATTTCTTCTTTATATTTTTTCTTTTTATTCCTTCTTCTATATGCAAGAAAATAATAAAGTTGTTTCACAAAAGAAAAGTAGTGAACACCTACATCTCACAGACAAGCATGCAGATGTTAATGGGAAGCAGCTCTTTGCTGATAAGGATCAGGGATGGTGACCTGCGGGTAGAGCGTTTTGTACCCGTACGCGCCCGTACACCTGAGTAGCCTACCCGTACCCGTCAATAGTCTTCCCGTCCCCGCTCGCACCCGTGACTTTAAAAAATCCTCACCTCTACCCGTGGGTACGGCTATGCCCACAGGTCATTAATTTCAGGGGTATCAGCTTGTTTTGCCAACTTTACTTATTGTTTACCCCTTTGTCTTTTAGACGTGCCGTTGGTAGGCGGAGAAGTCGGTCAAAATCTCGTTCTAGGCGTAGAAGGTCTGACTCCAACGACTCTCATCGACGAAGTCGAGGTCATAAGCGAAGGCGACGGTCTCAAGAATCATCCCTATCACATCGACATATTCATAGAAGTCGCAAATCGGATAGTGGAGATGAATTGCCTAGATCTATCAGTGATCGATCGTCTCACAGGCAAGAACGAAAACTGGAACAACTTGAATTCGGAACAGATCGCAGACTGGAAAATTTTCGGAGAACGCGCGAAATGCGGAACCTGTTAGACGATAGGCGTACGGCTGAAAGTGGTATTGAACTCAATCAGCGGAACACAGATTCTAGACAGTTGATGAGGCAGATGGATCATGAGAGACAATCTAGAGTTGATAGTAGTCCTCCTCTTGATGAGAGAAAATTAAAGGGAGACTATCATTGGGAGTCAAGGAGTAAATATAGAGAGACTATTAGGGATCGCAATCTTGATGTTGCCAGTATCGATGATGGAAGGAAGAGGAAATTGTACGAGTATAAGCGTGATCAACGAAGTCGGGAGTCCATTAGAGATAGAAGTCAAGAAAGCTTGAGCAAATATGAACACAGGCATGCCCAGCGGAGAAGAGAAGCGCGCGACACTAGCGAAGAAGACATGAGACTTAAAAGTGAAGATAAATATGAAAGCAGACGCGACCAAAGAGAGAGAAAAGCGCGTGATAGGAGTGAAGAAGGAAGGAGATTTGAAATTGAAGATAGATACGAAGGCAGGCGCGATCAGCGAGATAGGAGTGAAGAAGATAGGAGACTTGTAGATGAAGATGGATACGGAAACAGACGTGACCAGCGAGAGAGAAAAGCGCGTGATAGGAGTGAAGAAGGAAGGAGATTTGAAATTGAAGATAGATACGAAGGCAGGCGCGATCAGCGAGATACAAAAGCGCGAGATAGGAGTGAAGAAGATAGGAGACTTGTAGATGAAGATGTATTCGAAAGCAGGCGCGACCAGCGAGAGAGAAAAGCGCGAGATAGGAGTGAAGGTAGGAGACTTGATGATGATGAAGACAGATTCGAAAGCAGGCGCGATCTTCGAAGGAGAGAGGAGCGTGATGGGAGTGAAGAAGACATGAGACTTGATGATGGAGATAGATACGAAAGAGATAATCGAAGGAAGGAAGCATCCGATAAGAGTCAGTTAAGTTGGAGACCAGAAGATGACAGCGGCAGATATCATCAACAAATTCGTGACAGGAGTCTGGAAGATGGAACAGTGAAAAGATACAGCCAGGAAAACCGCATAGAGGTTAGGAATAGAATAGAACTCAACAAGCGAAGTAGAGAAGATCGTGATAGAAGTCTGGAAGATTTGAGTTCCGAAGCAGATAGAAGATGTAGATATGAAAGTAAATCGGATAAACGAAGTAGAGGTATTCGTGACAGAAGTGAAGAAGACTGGAGTGCCGAAGATGACCCACAAGTTAGACATAAAAGAAAGCGTGACAGGCGAAAAGAAGAGACTTCTTCTAAAGCCAGGGACAAAAATTCGGAGAACGATCGTAATATGCGCTCAGATATAGGATTAGAAAATAAAACGAAATGTCTGCCGGACGCTCTTGGTGACCGCAGTGAAGATGATAGCGTTGACGATCGAAGCCGCGGCAGTGACAGAGAGAAACGTGGGCAAAGAAGTTCGAGTCGTGGACGAAGGATTTTGGCAAAAGACAAATGGGAGATTGCAACTCAGGGCAAAGATCTTGACCGTAGTAGAAGTAAAGTTAAAGACAAAGCTCGAAACATATCAGAAAGTCAACAGATCTCTAGTGAATACAAGAAGGGGCGCAAAGCAGAATATTCTCATAAAGCAGATCAATATTCATACCAAGAGGAAATTCATAAGAAGCTCAGAATTCAAAGCTCAGATGACGATCCTGAGGAAATTATGTTTGAAAGAAACAAACCTTCAGAGGCTGATAGAGAAAGATGTCAGGAATATTGCAGTTCAGATGAAAGTCAAAGAATCGAAGTGACGGAGGAAATTCGAAGTCGGGATCGGGAAGGTGTCAGTATGAAAGATGGTCGGAAAAAGCAAGCAGAATTAAAGCACAACCGTGAAAGAAGAAAGAGAAATTTAGACGAGAGGTATCTGGACAGCACTCAAGATGACAATGAGCATACAAGTTCGATTTCTAATGGAGAAAGGAAGCTAATGAGACGGGAAATTGAATGCGAAAAAGATTTTCTGATGGATGCTGTCCAACAAAGGAGATATAGAAGTAGAAAAACGAAAAAACCAAAGGATAATGAATCATCTACTTATTCCAATTCCCGAAACTGGGCGTCTGATGAAAGCGATAGTTCTAAGCGACCTACTATTTGGCGAGAGAGGAGCATGGAGTCAATTGAAGAAAAAAATTCTGTTGACGATATTTTAACTAAAGGTCACGACAGAAAAATTGTTGAAAGTCGTCTCAGAAAGGAGAAATACGAAGGCGCCATTCTGACGGGAAAATGTTGCAGAGAAGATCGCCGCAAAGCAGATATTCCTGAAAGAAGTGATAGAAAACACGGAAGAAAGTTCGACGATGATCAACTTATAATAAAGATTAGAAAGCACAAAAGACATTCAGTCTCTTCTGATAGTGATAGGGATAGTAAAGAACTCCAAAAATTGGAGCGATTGAAGGCTGGTTTGAAAAAGAGAAGAATCACAAAGGAAAAATCGATGATTCTAACCCATGGAGACATGGACATTAATGAAGAGCCCACTGCTTCACAGAGGATAACAAAGCGAACTGACAGCTCCATTGACAGGTGAGACTTCCTAGATATGTTACATAACTAATCATTTTCACTTTTGCAGGGCAATTTGACCTAGCGTTTGCTCATTTCATTCATTGTAAATTAACATCAATAAAAGAGTTGCATCAGACTCAAACTAGACTTTAAAAAAGTCTGGTCGGACACCAGGCGCCTGCCGTAAAATCAAAAGTAACACTACGTATACACTGTGTCTTGCCCATAAGTCATTCTTAAGTTGTATAGTATAGACCCTTTGAGTTAGCAACGGCATATACTACTTTCATGTTCGCTCGCCAGATGAGGATCCATAGGTTATGCATAAAAGATGCGATATACACACAAACCCCAGATGAAATTGATAATTAATGAAAACTGTCTCATAATGAATGCATCAGTAAGCGAACTAAGCATTCATTATTGCTAAACAGCGAAAGAAGAATTGCTCGCCATTCCTGCTTAAGGATTGTGGAACATAATGAAGCCATTTCAGATATATCTGATCACATGCAAATGCATATCTGATGTAGCTGCAAAGCTAGCATTTTTGAAAAATTTAATGTTCATATCATGTTCATGTATATGCGTGTATCTGGGTAAACAAATTTAATTCCAATGATATCCACCTTTCACGAGATACAGACAACTGAGAGTGTCTTGTTCCAGACGCAGTCATAGAAGTGGCCTTCTAGCTGCAAATCGAGCCAAGTTATCTTAACGCTGGCGCGGCACGACTGTTTCGGGAATAGGTATAATATATACTCGTAAATTTAACAAAATCAAGTACTTTTCAATTTCGGGCGACCTCGGAGAATCAATTGCGAATTCAAGCCTTCTGTTAACTGGGTTAAGGTCCATTCCCACCGGACCCGGCGCGTCTCAGGTGTCCAGAATTTTCGTTGAGAACCTTAACGTATGGGCTGTTCACACAAGACGCGCGGACCACGCGTCCAAGTAATTTTAGAAAAAAGTTCTGTAATGACGCACGGTTTGCTTACGAGATAGGAAAATCCATCCCGCGCCAAGACGTCTCGCGGGTTGCTCTCCCCCCGCACTTAATCCTGACACCACACGATGCCAGATGTTCGTGCAGAGAAATGACTGACTTTCGACATAACTATCCGACAATTCTGACCTTCTGTGAGGACAATTTGACCAAATGAACATCAAAACCTGCACTTTCATACTTTGTCAACCATGAAATCGAATTCATGAATACATTTGGAGATGAATGGTATTTTATTTAATGCAAAGCGAGTATCGGAAGCGAAGATAAGAAAGTTGTTATTGTTCTCCACCTATCTGATAATCTTCGATATAGTGATACTCCCGATTACTATAGAATAGACGATGTAAGTTAATAAAGGTCGTATTGTGATCAAGGTCAATCCGTGCGTCAATTCGATTTCATGATCTGTCACCTGTGCCTTGTTGTCATCCTATGAATGAAAATTTGTAAATGATATGCGTCCTTAAAAACCTTATTCTTTACAAATGTGAAATATCAGATGATCAGTTTTCGCAAAATTGTGTAGTTTGTAGCAATTCCTATAGCCTAGCGATTAATTTGCAATGTCAATCACTCAAAAGTACGCCGTACTTCACTTGGCATTTGGAAAAAATAACTAAAGCAATATCAGTCTCTTTCATCTGTCTTTGATTGTGCGCCATTCCTTCAAGCATTACGATGAATTCATCAAAGCACTACATACCGTCTATTTGATGCAGATCGTAGAATTCTTAGCCAATTTAGTTGAAACACACTTCATTTAAAAGAAAATTTCACGAAGATGATGGTGGCATCTATTTTGAAAACAGCAGCCATTTTTTTTTACTCGCTTGTATCGCTCATGCTCATCGCAGTGCGTGACAACAGTCGATATAGTTTATTATTGTGTTGAGAGTTTGACAAATGGATTGATTTCACTTGGTTTTTATGAATAGTATTGGCAGTTGAAGTGTCTGATATTCCCTCAAATTATGCGACAACCACGACTTAAAGATTTTGATACTCAAGAGAATAGTTTCTGCAGATAAGGATCTATTAACGAAAATTAACAGGACGGAATGCCTTTTTGCCGCCATAACATATTGAACCCAGTGCTCTTCTCAGATTGAGCCTATTTTCTAGACTGTTGGTCGACCAAAACTCATCATAGAATTGCTCGGATATTGCTCTGAAATAGACTGTCCCTAGCAACACTTCAATTCATAACGAACTGTTCTCGTCTGTTGAAACTTGCAGATCTAAGAACCTGATTACATCACATTTTGTTCATGCTCGTGAATCTAATACAAAATGTCATTGTATTTCCTCGAGAATGTGTCGTTTAGATATCTTCGAGTCATTATGCCTGAAATGTTGCATCTGATTTCATGTAAATTCTGAAAACTGAGTGTGTCATTTAACTATCTCAGGAAAATGTCATATTATGGTGGCTTGGTTTGGCTCATTCGAATGCATGTATCACAAGGAATATGAATGTTGATTATTTAGCAATAGGAAGTGGTCATCATGATATGGTATTTGTAGTTTCCCCCTCTCTCACACCTCGCCACGCAGTTCGGTGAGAACAGGCATTTTGGTTGGACGCGCCGCGCCGCGTCCGGTGTGAATGGACCTTTAGATTTCCAACTGGAAAGCCAATCTATTCAACCTCGTAAAAGTCAGAGACAAAGAATTCACAATGTCCCTGCAATTCCCATGGTCTTGTACACATCCTTTATCATTATACATAGATGGACGTAATTATGCTGTTCCTCCATTCGTCAGATATTCTCTCATTGCAAGTTTTTTGTATTATTTCAGCTAGCTTGTCGATTTCCTATGCTAAACTTGAGTTGAATATCCACAACAAATTGAATTCTCACATATTTTTGCCAAAACAGTGAATTATTTCATTTCGATGTCTTGCTGGACATAAAGGTGTTTAGAATTCTAAATTTGCTCGTCATATTGGCTGTTAGATGCATTTTATAGTAACATGGTTGCTTGTGAATTTTTTCAATGAAAGAATGTGCTGTTTCTGATCATTACATCAGGGTGGCCGCGTATACTCGATTTTCGCTGATATACTCGAATTCTGATAAGTTGATAAGTGATAAATTGCTACTACTGTACTTCTATAAATATTTCACAGCGTAACTGCTCTGATCATGGGTATCACATTTAGTTTCTACATATTAATTATTATAGAACTTAATTCTTAATAATTATAATGATGTGACATGCACTGCAATTTACTGTTAGTGTACTGATATTTTTACTGATCACATTGTCTTTGCTTAATTAATATAGATATTTTAGTTACTGTTCACATTACTCTTTTATATACATTTATATACTCGATTTTGCTGGATCTCGTGTACTCAAATGTACTCGATTTTTTTCAAACAACAACGAGGCCACCCTGTTACATACATGACATGGTGAGATCAAAAATGATTTAGACTCGACCAGAAGGAATAATGCTACGACTTAGATATTTCACATTGGATGACTAATGGGTATGTAGGTAACAAATATCGTATTGATGACTTTCATTGATATTTTTTCTTTAGTATTTTTATCGATTTTAAATATTTAGCATTTTTCAGCATTTTGCTTGATTTTTTCCATACATTTCTTTTCTTGAAAGTATTTTGACCGATATATTTACTTCGAACATGACTTGCATAAGCTTCAATAGGGTCTGAGTTGCATTCATCAACGTATTCAGTTGTTTTGATTGTTATAACAATCACGAGCGATACCGAGTGTGAGTTGTGTTCAAAGGTCAGTCGCATTCCACGGAAAGACAAGATTTGCATTCATTTCAAGACAATGCTTCCGGCGGTTGAGTATCGAAGTGTTATTCGGTTTCTTTTTCTCTGTCATTACGATAACCAATCCATAATATCCGAACTTTCTGCTGCATATGGTGATGAGGCACCATGTAGAGCCACCGTCTATAACTGGATCAAGGAATTTCAATATGGAAGGCTGGATGTAACGGATCGCAAGTCCACAGGAAGACCTATTGAGATCGGGGATGACCACCAAGACAAGTTGAAGAGGATTGTGTATGAAGATCGGCGAATCGCTAAGAAAGAGCTTGCAGAAAAACTGAACGTGTCTTTCGGTAGCGTTGTAAATCTTCTTTCCGAAATGGGCATCAGGAAACTGTGTTCAAGATTTGTTCCATACTTTCTAACTTCTGAGATGTGCGACCGTCGCCTTCAGTGCTGCAATCAATTGATCGATCATCAGAGTTTGGGTGATGCCTTCCTAAGCAACATCATTACGGAGGACGAGACACCGTTATCACTGTACTTGCCTGAGGATCGACGGTCTTCCAATGAATTCAAACTTCCTGGTGAGTCAGCAACTCGGAAACTGCGCATTGGGACCAACCATCGAAGATGCTTGATGCTGACACTCTTCTGGAACAGCTGCGGCATTGTTCATATGGATTTCGCCGACCGACATCAGCGACTGAATGCCGAGTACTACTGTGAGCAACTTCGAAAACCCCGCAACCAGAATCTTTATCTACTACACGACAACGCGCCCATCCATGCTGCAGCGACCACTACAACTGCAATTGAAGACTCAGACTTTCATGTGCTTCCTCATCCCCCATACAGCCCCGACTTAGCTCCAAGTGACTATTACTTATTCCGCTGTCTAAAGCATCATCTCAGGGGAGAGCGTTTTGTTAATAGTGAGGATGTGAAAGATGCTGTGATGGAATTTTTCAATTCCAGAAGTCGAGACTTTTTCCACGAGGCTTTTCGAGAACTTCCTAAAAGGTGGAGCAAGTGTGTAGAGAATGAGAGGGGTTACATTGAGAAGAAATGACATGTATTTACTTTTGAAATAAACATTTTGTGGATTAGAAGTGTACTTTTGAAATTAACATTCTGTGGATTAGCTGTTGTACTTCTGTGGCATGTATTCAGAGGGAAGTTAAGGAAATATATGGAAAAATCAACTAAAATGCTGAAAAATACTAAATATTTAAAATCGATAAAAATACTAAAGAAAAAAATATCAATGAAAGTTATCAATACGATATTTGTTACCTATATACTCATTAGTCATCCAGTGTGAAATATCTAAGTCGTAGCATTATTCCTTCTGGTCGAGTCTAAATCATTTTTGATCTCACCACGTATTTGATGCATCAAAGTCATGTGGAAAAACAATGTGTTGTCTCTAGAACAGTAAGTTGCCATGCACAGTTTTTATATTCCTTGTGGTGTACCTTTCAATGTACGAGTATCACTATGCATTTAGGTCTCAGAAATACCCAAGATTGGCAAGGAGATATATGATTTTCTCAGAGATTTCATAAATAGCCCAGTAGCTATTACTTATTTCTAATTTACTAAATGAGCTTCGTGCACCTTTTAGATTGGAGGATCTACCAGAGCCACTCGAGAAAAGAAGAAAGAAGAAAGAGAGAAAACATGCAAAAAATCCTTCAACGACTGATGAATTAGAAAGCACCATGGATGTACTAAAGAATGAAAACATAAAATCCAAGAGCAGAAAAGAAGGGCTCCAAAAGCCAGTCCATCATGCGAAAGAAATATCCCCAGTTCCAACTGACCACGACCATGAAGAGAAAGCTTCAAAAAGGTCTAAAAAGGAAAAGAAGAAAAAAGAAAAGAAGCACAAAAAGGAAAAGAAGAAGAAAGAGAAGAAAAAGAAGAAACATGATGAAAGAGAAAGGCGTTCACAATCATCATCCCCTCAACCATCTTCGAAGAAATATCGGCGTCCTGATCACTTGGTCGAAAGTGAAGATATAACCTCGGAATTGTGCTCCCCCTCACACCTTATTCCCTCTCCATCCAAGTGGGAACTTGAATTAGACGACAATGCTGATGAATTTGAAGAAGAATTGAGACAAGAAAACTTGAGGCGGAGAAAAGTCGTTTCCCTTGTTTCCACAGTGAGGTAGGTTCTTTGAATATAAATGCATGTGCTGAGTACTTCAAATGAAGGATAATTTGAATCAAAAACAACTGCTTCAGAGAGGTTACTCATGAATATAATCCGCGGATTTTGTTCGAGGGTGGGTTGAAATTTTCTAGTTAATGATTCTATAATGTATTGATTTTAAGCGATTAAATGCGGCACAGTGTACATTGAGAGAGAGAGAGAGAGGCGTTTATTTTCATAATTAAAAATCAGACTTGACAATATAGATCAAACTTGACAATTTACACATCAATCACACCAATAACATCTCATACATATCAAGTAAAGTGTGAGTAACTTGTTGTAAGTAAGCAAAAAGAAAAAAAAGAAAGAAAAATAATAGGAAAACTCATGAGCGACGGTTGCATAGCGATGTTGACCACGGCAGGAAAGAACTTGAGCGCTTTGAAGTTCTGCAAAGAGGCATTCGCAATTTATTGCTATATCTCAACCGATCCGGCACAATTTCATGCAGTGGATGGTTATGGGCACTTTCACACTTGAGGAGGAATTTCGTGGCAGCATCTTCAAATTTGCTTCTCAGTTGGGGGAAGCCATTGCATTCACAATCTGAGCCACATATTGTGCGGTGCGCTTTCCTCTGAAATTTCTCTAACTTCAACATATTTTTCTCTGATAACCTTCCATACACAGGGGACGCGTACATGAACAGTGATGTAATCAAAGCATGATAGATTTCAATAACTTTATCCACCGGCATTATTTTCTTCAAGACGCGAATAACATGCATGCGCTGAGAGGACTTTTTCAAAATACCAGATACTTGTTCATCCCAGGATAAAGTATCATTGAAGATGAAACCCAGTACACGAACGGAAGCCACCAACTGAAAATCATGGACATGTGCCATTGGTGGGAGACAGATTGCATGCTTCCTCAATACCATCTGGCTTGACTTTATCGAATTGACTTTCAAACCTGTTTTTGCCACACACTGAAGAACATGAGGAACCGAGGAGTCGACACTGCCAACTGAGTGAACGGCATCAATAACTGTAACGTCATCGGCATACATCACGATGTCTACACCCCTCAATTGCTTCAATGCAATACCGATGAAGGCTCCGAACAGATACGGACCTAAAACTGATCCTTGGGGTATTCCAGAAATGGAGTTGAAGCTTGGCCCAAAGCAACCATTCACTGTTACGCAATTTTGACGGTCACTCAGGTAAGATGATAGCCAGGAAACAAAGCCAGGTTCCATGTTTGAGTCGAGGAAATAATTTATCATACGATTATGAGGCAGCTGATCAAAGGCTTTTCTCAGATCAATACAGGTTACACGCACGCCTGCAACGTCAGAGTCATCCATGTACATAGACACCAAATCAGCGATTTTGACTAGCGCACTTGTTGTAGACCCGTTCGGTCTAAACGCGTATTGCTGATTTCCATAGCAATTTATCAAACAATCCTTTACACGAGATAGAACTAGTCTCTCAAATACTTTGGATAAGTGCGATAAAATTGAAATGGGTCGGAATTCTGAAATCTCTGGCTGTGACGTCTTAGGTAGTGGACATACATTCGCCATTTTGAATTTCTTTGGAAATAGCTCCTTGCGGATTGACTGGTTGAACAGAAATGCCAGGGGAGCACAGAGCCAAGGGGCACCAAGTTTCAAAATACGAGGAGGGACATCATCAGGACCGACAGCTTTCGAGGCGTTCAGGGCCATTAACTCTCTGTACACATCGACATCTGTAAAATTCATGTTCCATTGGGATGGCGACGAGGTATGAGTCTGAAGGCTATCGTCCTCTGGATTAAAGTTGCCAACAAACTCCTCTGTAACGGAATCAAGGAATCGATAAACTCCACCAACTTGGCTTATCAAAGAGTCAATAATTGAAATTCTCGTTTTGCCGCGGATCTCATTGACTACAGACCAACAATCCTTGGGACTTGAGGAGTTTTTCAGTGCCCATGTGCGTTTAGCCTTCACAATTACGGTTTTGACCTTTTCCTTAAAGTGATGATACAAGGGCCAGTTTTTGCATCTGAAAGCCTCCCAGCGAGAATTTATTAGTTTCTTCAACAAAGGTGACATCCATGGTTTGTCAGTAGTAGTTAACATCACATACTCACACGGGACTGTAGTTATTGCAGGTGAAAAACAATCATAAAAGATTGACGTCATTTTGTCGATATCATTTTCTTCGTCATACATGGATTGAAAATTTGCCTCAGATAACTTCTTGACAAAAGCTTCGAGATTAGATTTTCGGTAATCCCATAATTTAACCAAGCGCTTTTGATTCACTGTAATGTCACTGGTTGGATTCAAAATTAGGCAATTGTGGTCTGAATTAGCCAGTGGTGGACCGATGCAGGCAGCATGGTTGTAAAAGTCACGAAGTTCAGAATCCAGTAAAATAAAATCCAAAGTGGAATTCAGTCTTGTCGCTGATTGAACACAATTATGAAGGTCAAAATTCTCTTGAAAGAATCTAACATCAAAATTGTTCAAATCACCACATACAATGAAGTTAGCATGCACATCAGTGTTCAAAATGTGGTTTAGCTCAATGTCAAAGAAATCCGAAATCTCGGAGTGACTTGAACGACATAGATTAGGCGGTATATAGACAAGAAAAAGATAAATTCGAGAAATCTTAAATGAAATCACTTCAATGAAGGGGGGCTTTTCTGAGACAAAGGATGTCAATAAAGGACATAGCATCCTTCGAATCCAAGCACATACTCCTCCTCCAACTCGGTTTAATCGATCATCCCGCAACAACATGTAGTCATTTATGGACAACAGTGACGAATCGACAGAGGAGTTCAACCCAGATTCAGTAATAAGCACCACATCAGATTGGAGAGTCGACACAACAACCAATAATTCATCGAATTTAGGCAAAATCGATCTGGCGTTTGCAAGGAATAACTTGGGGTAGGCTGATCCCTGTAAAACATTTACCGAAAATTCTGAGTACGAGGCACATTCTTTACGCTATCTCTTGAAATGACTTTGCCACGATAAATGACCAAATTTGATTCGCCACTTTCCGTTCTACGCTTCAATTCTTCCCGGAGTTCTTTTGCTTGAGCTTGCTGCAGCTTTGTTAGGTCATGATTAACGTAAACGCGTTTGTAATCAATGGAATTTCGTAGTGATTTTGCTTTCTTCAATATGTTCATTTTCTGATCGTAGTTTGCCAAAGTAACTCTAATGGGTCGTTTCTTGTCTTGCTTCTGCATACCCAATCTCTTGAAGGATTCAACATCGATTTCACTGTCATCTGCCACATATTTAAGGATTTCTTCAACACTAAGTTTGTCTTTTTCAGTACGATCGTCTACAGTTCCGCTTGTTTCCTCCTCTACGCCGTAGAGGATCAAATTGTTTCTTTTGTACATACGTTGCTCGAACTCATGATGAATTTCGTTCACGTCAAACATCTTTTTATGCAGATCAATGATTTGTGTTTCTACATTTTGAAGTTTTTTGCTCAATTCCTTCAACTTGGCGTCTTGTTCTAGCTGAAGGACTTCCTTCAGTTCATATACTGCAGTAAAAATCATCTGTTTCAAATTCTGATTGCTAATGTCATTAACTTCTGCATGATCTGCTAAAGAGACTGATGCTTGCCCCTCATCACCATGCGAGCCAATGGCATCCCGCAAAGCATCCATCAACTGTTTTTTTGAAAGTTTACTGAGTTGTCCACTAGACATTTTGCGTACTTTATCGAAAGAAACAGTATCAGACATGTCCTTGTAACTGAGATGACGTAAATTAGCACGTGATCAAAAGTCGATATTCTTTGACCACACAGCGTAGGAGGGTCTTAGATGTCGAGCTTCTGAACAGTTGATTGCTATGCCGCTGACAATACCAGCAGGACTACAAGCATGCAGCAACAGGCTTCCGGCGGATAGACAGTGTCTATGCGTAGAACGACGAAGACACAGCGTGCTATTTTTAGACACAGCGACGATGGTAAATCCACTGAATGAGTGACCGAAGCGTCGAATGTGAGAGATATTCACTGCCAATGAACATGTACAGATTATATCGATGATAGTAGACGTAGGACCGCAATTCGAAATCAAACAAGTTGATCAAAAGATAGAGGGGACAAGAACGCGTCGAATGATACTTGAATCACCACAGAAAGATGCCAAAGAACCACCTTCTCATTGAATTTCACCAATTGCACAATTGATACCAGAAGACACAACCTTCGCGACCACCGATGCTTAATTTACATTGATTTTACATTGATTTAAATTGATGATAAAGTGGAATACAAAAGGGACGAAATAAAAAAATCACAAGATTACGAGTATGGCGACAAACTCAAGACGCAGGAATGTGAGAAAAATGAGGAAAACCTTGAATGTGGGCATCAAACTTTGAACGATGGACGAAAGATTTTTTCGATGCTTACTAATCATACCTCATGCGTTTCGATTCTTTAAAAGTTTTGAAGCTTCATTGTGTTTGCAAATAGGAGCGTCTATTAATTATTACATGCGCGCTATCTTTGGCGACTTGTAAGTAGTTTGTTAAAGAGTAGTATTTGATGAATACCGTCGAAATTTTGATATGCTAATTGCATGTCTCAAATTTGCCGGGGCATGGTTGCATCTTTGAATATGGAGTTGTCCCGATCTTAAGAGATGTGAACTAGGCCTGCTGATGATTCCTAATTGGATGAAATGGCGACTACTAGTTAGGTGTGCTCCCATTTTTCAGCTGAGGATGCAACCATATTTTAATTTTATGCTACATATCTTGATTAAGCATTAATTATTTAATTATTCTATTTAAAATATACGAAAATGTATCGTGTTTTTTCACAAACTAAGTAATCTCTCTAAGTAACTTTGACATCTAAGCACTACGAACATTTTCAAACGAGGTGTTGACATCATTTTCAACTCAGCAGTAGGAAGATAATGAGTTCTTGGGTCATTCAGCGATTTTGTGAGCATTGTTCCAAGACATTAGCATGCCATCACTGACGCTCTGATTTACATGCATTGTAAATAGACAAAAAAATTAGATATGAAAAATATGCATTCAGATAGGATTACTTCACACACTAGCGACGACACCAGCAATTTCTACGTGGTGAAGTATTTTTTCGATTTCAAATAAAAATTATAGCCTTAATGTATTACATGTATATTATATTATTATTATGTTATCGCATTGTCATCGAGAGCCAGAAATCGATTTTTTAAAGAAAGTTGATATTTCCTGCAAGAAATATTCAAAAAAAATTCAGAAGCGATGCCCCTTCAAATGTGATGTTTGAGGCTCTTGTTGCCTTGATCCTCTGACCATGGCGTCTGATTGGAGACTGAAGTTCACCTTACTGAATCTTGCGTTGGAGGACATGGTAGCACGAAAATAGATGTGTCGATTGGAACCTGATCGCTGATTGCAAGCGATCAATCAACCATTTCGTATCTTAGCCTGCTTAACGCAGAATCCAACCGACCAGATGATTCCTTGTTTGCGGGAGAATCTGTCAAATTCGGAATTATTGAGCTTTGCTCTTATTGTTCTCTGCCTGAGTCACGGCCAGCCTGCAGCTGAACGAAGGTTCTCGATAATCTCGATGAAAGGAAACTATTGTATTATTCTTTAATGATGGCAACAAGCCTTAAATATATACAGCTAAAGGCGAGAAAATGTCGGACATATAAATGCGCAAGCAAAAATACGATTAAAAGCACAAATGAATATCACTTGAGCCAGTTAGAAATGCTCATATTCGCGCATGTTTTGGATGATATTGAAGGGAATATCTGAGATAGGAACATCAATGTTCTTATTCCGATAAAATCCTCTCAGAGATATTCCTACACTATGCATCATAGTGAAACATTTTTGTGCGAATTTTCCCCATTATGTCCGAATAGTTTTCACTATATCTTTGTGAACGCAAATTCGCAAGTTTTTTATGGAATCTTCGAGCTGTCGCAGCTGCGCCACCAGCAGAAGTAAAATTTAGAGGAGAAAAATATTTCTTTTCAATGACTATTATTCGTTCTTCATAGATACGCTTCTTTTTCGTTTCGTTCGTATAGTTGTTCTACTGTTTCATTTGCTTTTGATGGCGAAAATGGATTTGTGACATAACATCAAAAAGCTCTTCTCCATGGTCCCCCCATACATGATGATTTCGGTACCAAGCCGAAACACAAAATAGGCATACAACATTGACGAGAATGGAAGTTCGTAATTTCATCCAACTTTCTGCTTCTCGATCTTCAGAAAACTCGCAGTTTTTAGTCTAAATACTGTATCATCCTAATTTACATTCCTTCATGACCCAACGACAGTTCTTGGGAACCTATTTATCTATTTAAGGCTCAATGCCATTTTTTCTATGTTTCAATTTGGGTTCAATTGGGGAGATCCACATAGGAAGGGCCATGGCCAACTGAAATCACGGCAAGGAATAGCGTGGAAGAAAGGAATAAGCCTCTAAAGAAACGGGCCAATCATGCCACTGGAGAAAGTTACAGTATGAAAAACTGCTAGGTTCCATTACACTGCTACCAATTCAAAAAGATGTCTGAAATGATATAGACGTCGAATTAACTTCTTGATTCAACATTATTTGCCTTCCGGCATTTTTCCTGAATCATTCATGTCCATGATGTGCGATGGGCATGTAGCCAGACGTCAACTGAGTTGTGATAAATGAAAATGAATGATTGATTTATGCATTTTACGAATGTTTTTTCAGAAATCTGTTTAATAGAATATGTTTTTAAATTAGTTTCTTGAAAGAGGAAACTGTCAGTGCGCCTACTTGAATCTAAAAACAAATATTAATAATATTCTATTTTCGTGAACTTCATGCTAGTAAGTAATACGGTAGATATTGAAATGAGATTTCTGTCGCCACCTGAAAGTTTGAAATCTTTAATAACAGTACTAATGACACCCCGTTTCTGTAAGCCTCAGCAAGTGTTTGAACAACTGTCTTACTCGAGCTTATAAAAAAGCGCACGTGATAATTTACCATAGCGACTCCAGAAATTGTCAGTTCTCTCAAAATGAAATTGAAAATCGTTGTATGTTGATTAGCAAGCAGCCATTTCTCAAAGCCGAAAGTGACAGAACGCACGTTCTCCACGAATTGATCCCTCATAGACTACCTTACACTGGCGTTCATGTCAGCCCTTCATGTCACACTGTAAGGATGAAAGACTCGTTCAGCGTTGCCACCAGTGTGCGGTTCCGCGCAGCTTCGCGGATGAGGGGTTTGAGCTGCGCGGATGGTCTGAGAAAAAAATTTTTTTTTGGGGTTATAAATTTAGAAGAGATATGTTTTTGAAGTCCCGGTAGCTTATTTCTTGCAAATACATGTATGCAATTAAACATTTTTTCTAGAACTACTACTTTGACTTTACACAACATGATTCAACTTTCAGGATATCGATAAATATGTAGGTACGTCTATAGCTGAAAGTGACTCTGATTTGATTTCCGACTTTTCTTACTAGTGTTTGTGAGTTGCATCGATTGGGATGTTTTGTTAAGGTTGAAAAAAAACGTATTTTCATTCACTTATGATAACTTATAACAACTTAGTTTAAGCTCAAAAGAAAATTAGCGCGAAGCCTGCTATCGATGTGGTTGAGCTAAAATGGTCATTCGTATCAATGAACTCGAAAGAAACAAATAGGTCTATACTCGTATATTTCTAAATTGGCTCACATGTGCAGGAATCAGATTATGTGACTGTTATGACGCTTTATATCAGTTATATGCTTTGATCATCGTAGTATCACAATTATGGACATTTTAATATTCATAACTTAGTACTGAGATCTTATTTGACACATGAATATTCTAAAGCGTGTGAAATTTATCTTACATATGCGAGGCATTTTTTTTAACCTCGATTAACCATTTTATAATAAGATGATATTATTCGTAAAAATTGTTGCTACTGAAACAATTAGCTTATTTCTATAACAAGTACTTTTACCAATTTTGACATTTGATGTACAGTTTGATCAGTGTATTATAAATCAAATTTTTACAAGGAAATAAAAATCGGAAATGTCATAAAATCGCTCACAATTATACGATATATTTAAGCACGGTCAAAAATACTAGATATTCATGAAAGTTAGGCCAGGCTAGAAACAAGTTTCCATCAACAGAAACTTTCCTTTCGTAAACATCTTCCATGAAACAAATCATACCAATCCACTGCTTAGTAGATAGCTTCCAAGAACAATGAAAATATTGTCCTCACGGATACAATCCTAGTAAATCATAGGCTTGATTTTAGACCTTCATTTATACTACCGTGCATGGATACACTGCCTGCGCGGATGGGGTCTCGAGGCCCCGCTGCTCGTTTTTCCTTTCATGGCAAGCTTCATATGTCAATTTCAAAGCCATTATCCATCATAACTCTTTGTTCACTACCTGTTTATAACGGCTGATTATCTCTGTTTTTACCAAAACTACACTTTTTTCTATCTGCAATGCATTGTCATAACTATGATTTTTATTTAAAGCAATATATACACTGCTCTATTCTATGTGACTATATCGTGCTTTTTTATCACAGCTCCAACCAAGGCACGAAACCATGCTAGCAAGTTAGGGTTAGATAAGCATTCACGTACAATAAGCATTCACTAGGTTAGGATTAGGATTAGTAACTTCTAATTCGTTATAGAGTGTATCCATTTATATCTCGAGTCAATAACACACATGTATACTCAGAGCCTCTTATTCTTGTTGCTGGTTGTCACTCATGCAGTTCAACTCAAGCGGTATTGTGGTTCATACATTTCTTCATTCCGAATCCTATTCAATTAGTTTGAAAAATGAGTGTGCTGCTACATGGCATACTGAGGTTCGGAAACCGCCGATTAGTAGATAATCATGTATAGAAAATGTAATACATTTTTCTGCAAGTGTTGCTTATCTTCAGGCGTAAATGGAATTAACAGTCAGATGTTGCAACTGTATTCACTTATTATTCAGCTTGCTTTATTTTCCTATACATTTACATATGAACGACATGGTTGATATTTTTCCTGAAATTTCCGGAAATTTTTATGAAATTTATTGGCCCTTGAGATTCTTCAAAAAATTTAATAATAAGATAGTTAGTGGTATGGGAGTTCGGAAACATATCACATAATCCGAAAATAAGGAAGGTAAGTTAACTTAATGAAAAGTCATGCTGTTGCTTTATGAAATGATACCTTCAGTGTAGACGAAGGAAGTTCTGTTTCCTAACCATTAAAACAGATTTTATTATTTTGTCAACGTTTCAAGTGTATAATTCAATTTATCAAGACGCACAGAATAGAATAAATTACATCTTTTAATCTTTTACGCTCAGGTTTTTATAGAGAATTTTTCACCAATTGGATGGGGTTGAATGTTTTGCATAATTTGCAGTGCATGTATTTTAGTGCGTCTCCTGTATGTACATCGCCTTTTCTACATTTGACTTACAAGTCAATCACAGGATCCTTTGGCATTTCATTTTTCACTCGTCTTGTGAGGATGTATAATGTACTTAATGAATTATTTGTTTCATATTTGCGCTTCCTAAATGCTTGAACTCCTTATCTTTTCAGTTCCGTTCGAAAAAAATCTCAGGCGAACTGATATGTTCAAGCTACGTTGATATATGGGTATCACTGCATTTATTCCGTGTGCTGCGACCTAAACACATCCTTGCACAAGTGTTGGCTGCTTTCTCCGCTACACCGTCCACAAACGCGAGGAGTCGGACATAACTGAGATACTGAATCTCGGCGGGATTATCTTTTTCATTGTTCTGTTGTCTGTCTAATTATGTAAAAAAAATTGTATCCACAGTATTGTCTCGCGACGTCGACTGACCTGTAACGTCAGAAAATGGATGATTGATTTATACATTTTTTATGAATGTTTTTAAGAAACCTATTTAATAGAATTTTGTGTTTTGAAATACCAGTCAATATATTTGGAAATGTAGGGAGCTACTCGTCTTGCCCTGGAATTTTTGTGAATTTTTGGATTGCAATATGACATCCTGGCCAGTGCGCAATCGATGAGGTGAATTCTTTATGATTGAGAAAATTCCTTATTTGAATATCTTTTAGATTTACTGTGCAGAGTAGCACGGTTCGAAAATTTTAGTAGCAGATGGAATATACTTGAGTTGATACTTAAAAACAGCTTTCGTCTCTCCTTGAAATTTATTGACCAGATTAAAATAATTAATTAAAAGATATGTACAACCCCTACGCGTTTCGAGCGTTCGCTCTTCCTGAGGGAGTAATTCGCTAAAACCAACTGATCTGGCCGCTCATGTGGGCTGCTTATATACACTGCTATCGGTTGAGAGATGTTTAAAATACCGTCAACTCTTTTCTTCGATTGATTTTTGGAATCAACTGTTTAATGTAACGAGCTTCAGTCAGTCTAGTGTCCAATGCATCTTTGCACTTATCAAGAATTTCAAGGTCAAAATCAGTCAAACGTTTTGGTCTACATTTCAGACAATGTTCTGCCATAGCACTCGAATCAATATTACCTTTATCTACAGCACGCTTGTGTTCATTAAAACGATGCTTAAAAGGACGCGAGGTTTGACCAATATAGAAATCTTTACAATGATGGCGTGTAAATTTGTATACCAAAAACCGATCTGTACACTTCATCTTATTAGGCAAACTCTCACAAACAAGGCAACTTTCGTGTTTTTCTACTTTTTGTTTGAATTTCAAGGCATTATATAAAGTTTAAATAGGGAGCTAACAAGATTTATCGGTAACTCATATTTTTTAATTAATTTGCGGATATCACGATCAGTTTTATCGTTAACAAATCCGAGTTTTAAATACGTACTGTTTTTACGTATTTCCTTGCATCTTTTACTACTTTTCTTATGTTTTCGTTTCATTGAAAATCCATTTTTGCTTAATTTAGTTTCAAGTTTATTAAAAGCTACCTTGCAATCAGCTTCGTTGCTACATCTTCTCTTTACGTAGTTGATGCTATTATTTACGTAATTGTTTTTGATATGGTTAGGCACGTAACTATCGCTGCGCAGTGAAATACCCGAATGTATTTCTTTCTCAAACCATTTATAATTCATACCTTTTGCCTTCTTTCACTGTGATGCTTATGTCCAAGAAATTAAGTGTAAGGTTTTTTGGAACTTCCAGAGTAAATTCAATATTCTCATCGATGCCATTAAAACTTCTTAATATTACATCAAAGTCGAAGTCTTTGTCAAAGGGACCCATAATTACGTCATCAATGTATCGAGCATAAATGCTTGGAGATATATTGTGCTGTGATTTCAAAAGTTGCAGAGCTTAACTTTCAATACTATGCATAAACAAAACCGCAAAAGGCGGACTAAAATGGGCTCCCATAGGACAGCCTTTAATTTGAAGGTAATTTTTGCCATTATATTCGATCTCGTAGTTAAAACATACAAACTTGAGCATTTTTTCAATTGATTCTAAATCAATGCCAAAGTTATTTATCTTGTTCCAATTTTCCTTCGCAAACTCTATGACTGCCACAATAGCATCCATGATCGGTATACTTGGGTATAGGTTTTTCACATCTAAGGATATAAAAGTTGAATTTTCAGTTATTGGGAAGTTATTGCTGTTTAACCGCTCAATAAGATTTTCAGTATTTGTGATGTGTGAAGGGACTAAGGTCATAAGTTGAGACACGATTTTGCTCAATAACCAGTCTACTTTTTCCGTGGGATTATTTATGCACGAGGCGATCGGCCGCAAAGGATAGACTCCGTTATTCGCCATTTTATGATCTTTCAACGTAGTCCTTAAGTGGCTGGTTCTCACTGGTTGACAAAATTGCGGAAAAATTGCAATATATATGTGATAATACAGAAATAGTGCAATTTATAATTTGATGATATAAAACTATTACAATTTATATATAAACTAAAAAATTGCAGTTTCTGAAAGTTATATCTATTGCAATAAAATCATATGAAATGCAATTTTACTTAAGTATTGTAGATGGCGCTCAAAGAGATCAATGACTTAGAATATGGTTAGAATGTATGAATCAGATTGTCTGTAGGTGCGGTGACTTATTATTTTACGCCCGTATTATAAGACGCATAACATTTCGATAGGCTCTTACTGACTTAAAATGACCGTATCACTCAACGTCTTTTGGAATTCATTGCAATGCAGTTGTAACATCTCAATGTCAGCTTAATGACGTAAGCAAGTTAACAATGAGTGACATTCAGCGGGTGCTCCATCCATCCACTTCTTCAGCAATTAAGATTCATCAATTATTCTCCTATCACCCACCCCATCAAAGTCTTCATTTCTCATTCACATTCATTAAACATTAGCATATGGGAAACTATAGCAGAGCGTTGATTTGAGAATCACGTGCTCCATCTCAATCATCATTCGTTGATTTTAACTTGTGAAACTTTAACATTTCTGTACATGTGATAGATTTCACTGAGCAGAAAATTGATATATATATAATTGGTTTTGAGTTCTAGAGCAATGAAAAGTTATGCTTGAAGCGTAAATCAAGGATCTAGATATCATTTGTGAATTAAGGGACATTTGAAATGATCTTCAGATCAGAAATGGAATGAAACATTCAACACAAGTGACAAACTTAATCACACGAAAGAGTCAGCGCTCCTTTTTAATTGGCTTAAATTTGATGATAGACCAATGAGAATACGCCGACGGCTTTCAATGGATAATGAAATTAGAATTTGCTGTCTTCGACGAATGAGAACTGCAAAACTTACGCTCCTGTTCTTTCAAATTAACTACACGTCTGTCGCATCGTTTTTTGTGTGATTAGCCATTGAGCGAAATAGTCTGTGAATAAGACATAAATAATATTCAACGTTCGCATAAATTTCAACCATTGATAATTATTTATGTAACATATTTCTTTGAATACCCCGGAATACCCTTGAATTATGTATTAGAATGTTATGTTGTACCTTTAGAATGTAGAATTATGGTTAATAATTATTTGAATTGAGACTCGAAACAGTAAGAGTCGCATTTTAATAACCTGTACTATTCATATTATAAATTGCATTGGATAGGTAGGAATATGTTTAGGGAGGAGAAAAGTGAAGACCTGGTGGCCTCGACATGTCGCTCGCCATGTCCATCAAAATCAAAACTCGAGTTCGGTAGACGAGAGTTATTAGAAAGTTATCTTGAAGGTTTATTCGACTAACGCACGGCAAAAAGAAGTTAAAAACTATTCTTTAGCATTCATTTCCTATTACACATAGGGAAGAATAGGCAATCTCAGCCAATCAACTACGTACCGGCGTACCACCCATGCTCGAGGGATGTAACTTTCCCAGGGCCTATCACATATGTAATTATGTCTACCTTTATGTCTCACTCAACATCAGTTAGACGAATCAGTAAACGAGTCTACGAGAAGTTAGGTACCTGTATTTTCTTTAGAAGGAATACCTAACTTAATACGCTCTACATGTAGGCCTAGATGCTTCGTAAAAAAGTGGGTTTGTTCTTGGAGCTACTAATTATACAGAAATTATTTACTAGCTTGTTTAGGTTATTTAAACGTACTTTGAATATGTAGGCCTACTGAAATGCTGAATGTGTGCCTATCACATGTAAAAGCCTACGACAAGAGGAAAAAATTATAAGATACCTAAGGCTTCCAGCTTAGTCCATTACATCCCGCATACTGGTTAACTTGAATTATGTAAACTACCAAATAACCCTAAAACAATCGCAATTATCGTGTCTCCCACACATTTTTCTACTGTGCTTATAGTAGGGCTATTAGGCTATCTTACAATTCGATCCCTTGTAGCTACTAGGGCTACCCGGTATTATGAAATAAGAGTTAGAACTTAAATGACATGATACAAAAATAGGCCGAAAATCTTGATAGTCTATTCGAAAAACCGAGTCTCCTACCTCTAAACTCATTTATAAAGTATTTTCCATGAATCCCTCCAAAATTATAGACCTATTATCATTATTTACCTACGAGTATTAATCCGATTTGTTAAGATTTCCTACTACTTTTGAATCCGATTGGTCATTATATTTAAGAACAGATAAGTGGCCACGTGTATTTGAAGTTCTGAAACGCTGTCGATTTCCCTAGAGGAGAGATTTGCTAAAAGTAAAATTTCAAAAAAAGATCCTACGGCTAATTTTTCATTTACTTAAAATCGAGTACATAAACTTTATTTCAAACATTTTCATGGACGCATTCTACCTCCCAAAGTGTAGGTCCTACCCCACATAGGTTCTAAAAATTGAAAGGATAATGGATCTGTTACTTTCGTGGTCCATTTTTACCCTTCAAACATTTGTCTACATTTGGTTTTGGATAATGGGATAGAATATTTTTACCCTTTTTATTTCAGATTCAGTGATTCCGATGGAACATCAACATCTTTGAGGTCTAACAATAATGTAAACGAAAGTGATGAAGGAAATGACATCTGTATTGACGGAAATATGGAAAGTTATGTTGACCTTGGACAAGACAATGATAACGATATCGAAGGAGAATTCTACTGTGATGATTTGGAATGGAATGACGAGGAACATGAATTTTGGGACATGGAACACGCTGATTCTGAAAGTGAGTCTGCCCCTAAGGGTGACAAGGTGCTAGTTGTTTATATTGCTCTCATGTTAATGGTGATCGTCGAAAACATATCTGTAGCTGCCTTCTATTCTGGAGGTGAGCAAACAAACGGATTCATTTAATAAGTAGCGCGTGCTTCTACGAGTATGTATATACTCGTATGTATGTACTATAATGAAAAATGTTCAAATTTATTACATCAGTATTATTCTCTATCATTCTATAAATTCTCGATGTTCAATCTGTAAATGCCTTTGAAGTGAGAAGCAACTATCTGATCGGTCAGGAACTGTAGTAGGAGGGAAACAGCATGACTAAAAGTGAAGACATCAGCTTTGCTGCGGAATGATAATGCTATGATAGTCTTATTCTTTCAGAGTATTAGTTTTAGGTTTTCGAAAGTAAAACACAATTTACATATATTGTTAACTTAACCAAAAAATGTTGCTGTCGGAAATCTATCTACTTTAATTTGACTGAAGTTATCGGAATCAAAGAAGTCCTTATCGAGACAGGAGGGGTGGTGACTGCACAAGAATGTTCACATTTAACGAGTAATAAAAACTACGAATCTGATGAATACCCTCAGCATCAAAAATTTTATCCACCACGACCGTGACATCGTAATGATCCTGGATTAACTTCAAATGCTGATGCGTTCAGATCAAATCTGTTTTCTATATCTTGTGACTTAAACTTGAAAGAAAAGATTAATCTGATCGTACTAAACGATATTGGTGTTGATCTTAATAAATAGGATATTCAGTTGTCGATTTTATAACGTTATGTCGATGAATCTTTTCAATGTGCACCTATACACATGTACAATGTAAGTGCGTAGATGTATACCGGTACTAACATGCAGTGAGTGACAAGTTCAAGAAAAATACGAACGGAGTTCAGTTCACGTTCATCTCCAAATTTTTGAACGCCGTTCAGTTCACGTTCATGATTTAGTTCATCCCGTTCACTTGCCGTTCATTTCATATTTGGTCTAAAATGACAGACAAAATTTCTGAAATCAATAGATAATGTTGCGAACATGCAAGTGATCATTATGTCGTATCAAGCAGAAATTGAAGTCACCAATATTGTATAGGAAACCTGAAAAGTAGGCCAATTCAGCTTCTCTTGAATGTGGTACATATACGAGTATCTTGATGTAGGCATGATGCTTGAAAATGTTTGGTTGTTTGTAGGTTTATAGGCTAATACCGGTGTGCATATATAACCATGACTGTCACGCTGCTTAGAGATTACAAGGGCAGTGAGCCTATATACTTATCTGTTATGATGTACGTGTATAAAATTGTTATGATGTAGCTTTATTTACTACTCTTGTATGCTTTTCAGGTTATGGATATGGTTCATGAACGGCTCACGTGGAGATCTATGAAACGGGTGGTACAGCGTGCACTTCATGAAGATGGACCCGGCTTTGAGTTGCTGGTTGAACCTGATTGGGAAATGGCTGTATTCGATCTGCACTCCCAATTAAAGTGTGTGCTGGATGTTCATTTCGACAGCCTTCTGACCTTCGCGAAATACTGAAATTGGAAAATGGTGACGTGTTGTGCTCATCCGATGACTTAGATCTACGAGATCCAATTGTTTTGCATTTGCACTTATCGACCGACGGAGGGCAACCTTTCCGGTTCAAAAAAATGTCCTTGTGGCCTCTCCATGCTACCATTCTAGATCTTCCTCTGTACATCAGATCGAAAAAAGAAAATATCTTACTGTTTGGATTGTGGTTGAGTAGCACTAAACCTGATTGGAATCGTTTCGTGACTGAAAATTTGAAACATTCATTACTTTCACAAGTAACAACTTTAATGTGCAAAATTCAATGGTGGATTTTAAGGTCATCATTCACACGGCAGTTTTCGATCTGCCAGCCCTCGCAAGTGTATTAAGTCATCATCAGTACAACGGACGTTTCGGATGCATATTTCGTTGTGCACCAGGTACGGTTACCAAGATAGGAAGGGGTTATAGCAGGAAGTATGGTGGAGTTATTGATATAAGATCAGATTCATCATATTCTGAATGCAGTCAAATTGCTCAACTAACGGGAGAGCCAGTGTTTGGTGTTAAAGGACTTTCATGTTTGCAGCCATTTCTAAAGATACCTTCCCACATCTTATTAGATCCGTTACATTTACTATTCGAGAATTGTTCGAAACTTCTTCTTGCTAAGTTAGTTGATTCGTCATCCTTTCGATGTGCTTTTTTTCTGGGAAGGCATGTATCATACTATGATCAATTAGCTGATCGAATTCTCATACCTCAATTCGTGCAGCGACCAAGATCTTTAAATGAACTTAGTTTTTGGAAAGCACGTGACTTTCTATGTTACCTGTTTTATTATAGTATTCCTACAATATATGTGTCTCTATTTCATAAATCATGTAAGGAGTATGCATTTCATTTTCTAGCTTTTGTGATAGCTTCTAGATATTGTTACTCACCAGAGGCGAGGTCTCGACATGTTCGTATCCGTGATATTTTCGATTATTTTCACTCCAGGTTAAAGACATTGTACGATGTGAACATATGTACTATGAATATGCATTTGCTTCTTCACTTAGCCGACCAGTGTGAAAAATTTGGTGCTTTACCTTTTGGATCCATGTTCTCATTTGAACACCAATTTCTGAATTTCAAACTTTTCATTCATGGTAACACAGCAATTTTGAAACAAATTTGTGAGAAAGTGATGCTGATTAAGCGTGGCAGCACATTTTTGAGACGGGACAATTATGATAAAAAGCATGACTTATTGCGCATTACTTCTCTTCAAGATAACATTCGAAATGAAACAGTCTTCGTGGACCGAGGTCATGTTATTTACAGAAACAAGCCTTTCTACTCAGAAGCGTACCGAAGGAAATCTAAAGGTCTTAGTACTGTTTACGAAGTACAGTCAGCTGAAGGACATAAGTTCGCAAAAGTTTTGAAGTTTGAGAGGCGTTCTGATGGAGAAATTACTGCTGATGTTGAATATTTGACACGACGATATGTCCCAATGTTCAGTTTTAATAATCTGGAGTTGCCCTTTGTATCGGAACATGTTGTCGAAATGATAAACCAGCAGACTTTGTATTTCTTGGCATTTTACTCCAATATGTGTGACAGTATTTCTTTTGCTTGCATATTGGATCCTTGTATAGTTGTTAAGGATTTCGATTCGAGCATTGATAGCTCAATTTTATTGATAATGCCTTGCTCTTCTGTTTTTGAGTATAATTAGTTTCCTCCTAACTTACGGACATGAAAGTTGGAAACTGATTTTAAGATTTTGGATGGGTGTTGTTACGTTTTATCATCATAGAAATCTGACACTATTATATTAATGTACTAGAACGGACATCTGCATCAAAATAAATAATGTCGTGGTCACGCATCTCTGTTGATATTCTGTAGCTATACTATTAAACGGTTGCTTCTATTTGATGAATAGCGGAGTGTCACAATTCAGTGTTCGGTCCCACGACCACGAATAAATCAGTCGTCATTTGAAGATAACATGGAAAACAGTGATCCTCTATTGACTTTGAAGTACTTGGTAGGCTACCTAACCGAGCCTTACCAAGTGAAATCAGCTGTATGCCATTCTAGTCTCATTATCTAAAACTAACGTTAAGATCCGATTTCTATGGTAATCAATATCATACATTGGATTTTTGTCCACTTATCATGTTCCAGTAAAATGTTTCGGTGTCCTTGATCCTCAGCCATTTTACGTGAAAATTTTGTGCAGTTTTATGAAGTCTAAAATCTTTTTTCAACAAAAAATCTTGTGAATTAATTATTAATAGAAATCCGATGAGGATTGTTTTGTTTTGGCATTGCAATAAATATAACATTTCTTTATCGAAATTGCAATAAACATACCCAAAAATATAAAACAATTGCAAGTAATAGAAAGTGATATGAAATAATTGAAATTAATATAAAAAAATAAATTGTAAGAAATTACAATTCATCGGTATATTCCTCGTAATTTATTGCGCAAATTTATTGCAATTTTCCCGCAATTTTGTCAACCAGTGCTGTACCACAACTTAGTAATTTCTCGATTTCTTGTTTTTTAGATTATTTTTGCAAACTGATAATAATTACATTAGCCTGGGTTTCTAACTTTGCGACGCTAGACTTTTTTAGCTTTTTGTAGGTATTTTCATCATTCAATATCTCTTCGGTGCTTTTTGTCAACGTTTCTCTTTCAATGACTTGTAGTCTGTTAGTCTTATCTGTAGGAACCACAGTAAGGTCATTTTGTTCTAGAAACTTACGAGAAACAATTATATCTTTTTGAATTTGCTTGTTTTGCTGTTTCTGAGACTGTATTAGCTTCAGCACGAAAAAGCTGTAGATTAGTTTCTTGGTTTTCGTTCATTCTAGGAGGCAAATTAACTTTATTCTTACTAAATGGAACACTTATGTTCCCCTCATCCGAGCAATCATTTTCAAACACTGTACTCCATCTCATACGATAAGTAAGCTTATCTAACTCTTTTTCAACATCACTAACAAAGTGTTTGTTAACATTATGAGGCACTCTGAATTTAGGACCTTTTTCCAAAAGTTTATTAAGAGTTGACGGTATCTTATCATCTCCACCTAAGGAAACAGACTCATCGAAAACAAAGCTAGTTCTTAAATGCTCCGAAGAAGGACACAGAAAGTCATCCTCGTACTGAAAAGGAAAAATAGGAGCTCCATCAACACGGCACTTCTTGAGTGGTGCAGGATACACTTTTCCACCAGTGATAGCACTCCACTTCTTTGTATGGGTCTCGTAGGTTTCATTCTCCAGCCGTCTCACCAAAAGCTGTTTTTAAGTATCAACTCAAATATGAAGAACCTCCTGTTGGCGACCATCCTGTATAGATGGAATATAGTTGATTTAAATTCAAATACGCAGGGCTGCCACTCTTCCGGTTTTAAACGACTTTAGAATAAACTAAATAGTGAGAAAATGTTTTGACAAGGAACAAATAATTTGGATTTTGAAGGGGGCCCTTTTGAGATTGCGAGTGTACCCTATAGGATTGTGAAAGTGCCTTTTTGAGATTGTGGAGTGGCAATCGTGAGGGGCCCCTTTAAGATCGTGATGGAGCCCTTTTGAGGCTGCGAAGGGGCCTGTTTGAGATAGTGAGGGGGTCCGCTTGAGAATATGAACGGGCCCTTTTAAGATCGCGAGGGGCCCTCTTGACACTGCGAAAGAGCCTTACGGGATCCGCTTGAGAATGTGAAGGGGCCATATTTAGATTTTGAAAGGGACTCATGAGATTTTGTGGAGCATCCCTTGAGTTTGTGAACGCGGCAACTGTTTTAGTTTTTGAATTGAGCTCCTTTTAGATATGAATAGACCTCGAGATTGTAAAGGGCCCATAGTACCTTTATTAAACAGATTACTATTTAAGTATTCAAAAATTGCGCCAATTAGGTTTTAGGATATATACTGATATTCGCTGTCCATCACCGTTCTCTTGAAGCACTTGCAGCATCACATCCTTATGTGGTCCACACAAAGTACCATAAATACCTTATAGTCAGTAGATGACGCAAGTCAGACAAAATGACGCCAAGTTGAAAATTTTGACGCAAATGGACTTTGTTCCGCACGCTCGCATCTCACCAAATTTGGTGTACAGATGAGTTTTCCTGAGATGTATTGATTCCATGCTTTCAATACTTTCCGCCGGTTTCGGTTTCGGAGACTCCAGATTTTCGTTCTTACTGACGCAAGTCATACTTTTTGACTCACGACGGTATTCTGACACGTTGGACTATTAGACTCAAGTCAGACGTTTTGACGCATGTTGAATATTTGACTCACGATTGCATAATAAGTTGGAGGGGAGAATCATGCATTCATAATCGCGATCAACCATCACAGAGTAAGTTACAGAACGTCTCTACCTCTTCATATAGTTTAGGCTTGCATGCAAATATGGCCTGGTAGAATCAGAGGGACTGGTTTACGAGGTCCCCTTAGAATTTACTATTCAAGATAGTCGATAAATAGGCTACCATAATGTAATTGAAGTGGGTAAATTTCAAGGTGCCGAATTCCCTGACTATATAGTAGGGTGACCGCCTGTCTTGCATAAATGCATCATATTAAATCGAGAAATTAATTTTTTCCAATATATGTTAGACACTGATGATAGAGCACTAGACAGATTTGGCAAATAACTCTCTTCAATTTTTAGTCGTCACTTGCGGCATGCAGAAATTTTGCACAAATGCAGTAAAAACAGAAAATGAAAACTGCGTGAACATGCTCAGGGCAAGTTGCCATACAAATCCTAGAATTATTCATCTTGATCAAATGGTCACCTTACACAATAATGTAACCATAATTTGGCAGAAGTTCGCAAAGTATCAATATTCAATGGTCTACAAAATATAAAAATATTTGTTTCTGGGTGCAGAAAATAAAGAAACGAGTAATAAAACTGCCAAGTCTCATACGATTTCTTAAATGTTCTGTGATCACAAGCGTGACATTTTAAGCTACCGTAAACTGGGGTGAGTTCGGCCATTGTGGGGTGATTTCGCCCACTTTCACAGATGTCATATTGTTTTATTTATTACGTTGCTGGAATATCAATTTGTCCTTTTCTTCTTTGGCGCTAACTTGCTAGTGCACGAACATGTTTTTGTGTAAATATAGTGCCTTTAGAAGGTCAGTTTACAAAAAAAATAGCGATGGAACCAAATACATCACATTTTTGCATTTTTTTGCCTTGGTCGTACTTCCTGCCAGCTGTTCTATTGGAAATACTTCATCAACTTTTAAATGTAGTGAAACGTGAGAGAGAAGTTTAATCTTGAATATAATTACCATCATATTTGTTGCTTCTCTGTAATTCATGAGGTGGACCATTTTTTCTACTTGGGGTGAGTTCGCCCACCTTAGTGGGGCGAGTTCGCCCATCCTCTATTTTGTGCTTATCATTAACACTTTGACTTTGAAAGTCTCTTGCAGACATAACAATTTTGTAGAGGATGTCGGACTGCGTGCTATGATGATATTCAAATTGAAATATTAACAATAGCACTTATAACTGGTGCAGCACAAACGAAGCTTTATCAATGATATCGATCAAACCATAGTTTCGAATTACATAATCATTCACGCTATGCATATAATGACTTATCAAAAATCGAACTTAATTGTCTGAAAATTGAGTCAAAGTTAGGTTTCACTGCCTATTCATTCATCCGTTCTCAATCATGCGCAAGTCCAAGCCAGTTGTTGGTGCCTCAAGACGTCGGCAATATTCTGATGATTCCCTTGATGAGGCGATCAATGTCGTCAAGAAGGGAATGTCTATTCGCAAAGCTGCTGCATCCTTCAGTGTACCACGATCGACCTTGAGAGCTCAGTTAAAGGGTCGTCATCCCCGAAGAAGTGGAGGCCAATGCGTTCTTTCTCCAGATGAAGAACGTATCATATCGCAAAACATCGCTACAATGGCTGACTGGGGATTTCCCGTGAAACCTTCTGACGTTCGAATATTAGTGAAAGGCTACTTGAAGCGTAAAAACAGGGTTATTCCAGTCTTCAATGATGGTATATGCCTAGTGATGACTGGTGTAGAGGTTTTCTTCTTCGGAATCGTTCTGTTTTGAGACAACGATTGTGCCAGAACATTTCACAGAAAAGAGCTGAATTGTCAATTGATACAATGAATGCATAGTTCGAAAATCTGCAACAGGAGTTGGGTGATGTTCCTCCATCGAATATCATCAATTTTGATGAGACTAACTTAACAGATGACCCTCGAAATGTGAAATGTATATTTCGCCGTGGTGTGAAATATCCTGAACGGATAATTAATTCAACAAAATCTTCAACGTCCATCATGTTTGCCTGCACTGCTGATGGTAAGATGCTGAATCCTTATGTAGTTTACAAAGCCGAACATCTACACGACCAATGGATACAGGGAGGGTCCAGAAACGTTCGCTATAACCGCTCCCGATCTGGTTGGCTTGATGGTGTGTTATTTAGTGACTGGTTTAAGAGCGTGATTCTACCATTCACAAGGAATTTAACTGGCCACAAAGTCATCATCGGTGACAATCTTGCTTCACATTTTTCTCGTGATGTGATTGAGAAGTGCTTGGAGAACGATATCGCATTCGTTTGTTTGCCTCCAAACGCAACCCATTTGTGTCAGCCGTTGGAGATATGTGTTTTTGGCCCTATGAAGAGATATTGGCGAGCTATGCTTACTGAATGGAAATCGAAAGAAGGACGTAAATGCAGCGTGATGCCCAAAATTTGGTTTCCACGCCTCCTCGATCGATTTTTGGTGAGACTATCACCAACCATTCAAGATAACATAGTAAGTGGGTTTCGAAAGTGTGGAATTTACCCCGTCAACAAATATGAAGTTATCTCACGAATTTCCCGCACTCTTTCAAGTGATCAACAAAGTGAAGTGCGTGAAGCTGTTTCAGGAGTTGTGTTAGATCGTTTGAAAGAGCTCTCGACGCCCCCAGGCCCAACTGGTGACCAACCAAGAAGAAAGAGAAAGCTCAAAGTGCAGCCAGGCAAAAGTGTCACTATGAACGATATCATGATGGAGAACTCTAACAATGAAGAGGAAGATCAAGGTGGAGACAATGTGAGTGTGACTGATGAAACACATGAAGCACATTCCTTGCCTATGGAACCTTTGGGGCTTCCAAGTTTTGAAGTTGATTCATTTGCTTTGATTCGGTTTATTTCTGATGGTAGGCCCACTGGTACTGCCTACCATTACATAGTAAAAGTCTTGTCACAAGTGAATGATTCCACTACAAAGTTTTCTTTCCTTCGGCGACATGATAACTATACTTTGTTTTTCCAAACATCGTAGACGAGATGCCTGTTGACAACAGTCAAATTGTTCAAACTTTAACTTTGCTCACTATTACACATTCCTTGATAATTTTTTTTCTACAAACGTTCGTTGATGGTGTCTACCTGCCTTGTGTTCAATGATTCGTTCGTTTTTGTTTTAGATTACAGAATGGATATTTTGGACTACAAAACTGTTTTTCATTGAATGATAAACGCTTCTTCCAATCTATCTATTCAGTATTGAATGCAAGAAGAATCAAATTTAAATTAATGTGTCAAAAATAAGATAAAATGTCGAATGAAAATGTTGAATTATATAGGGATTAATTGTAGTTCTATGCACTATAAACATGAACCAAAATGAGTATAATGCAGTTCTAAAGAATTTCATCAGTCATAATAAAAAATTCGTTTGCGATTTCTTCAAATGAGCGAACACACCCCACTCTATGGGGTGAGTTCGCCCGCGTAAATAAAGATATCTATATCAAACAAGAACGACATATACAAATTAATTGGTATAGGATATCATGGGCATGGATAAGACAGCATCAAATCTATATTCATTTCGGCTGCATAAGAAACTGAGCAATTAATATTTTGAATGAAGTGTTTCAAAGTGGCCGAACTCACCCCAGTTTACGGTAGGCCTAATTCTCAGTGTCGACTCGTGCGCGAATCCAATCACCACTTATTTGTCACCTTGAAAAAACGCTTCCTCAGGGAAAGAATTTTGCCGCGTCACACTTGCGAATTTTGCACAATAGCATTCCCATAGCAAAATTCTCTACAGCTGAAATCAATACAAATCATGAAAAATTGACAAACCTGCTATCTTAAGAGCACACATGAGCCTCAGGCAGAAAACTGTGAGAATGACCCTTTAGTCTGAGATGATGAATTGATACGCATACAGTAATAATGTGGGCAAAAAAGTAAAAAAATGCCGAACTACTCACTAAGAAAAACATAGATTCTATCTGCAATTTACAAATAGTGCTATGAATTGAATATTAAGGCCCATACTTTAACAAAGCTAGGGGACATCTTTGTCAATTAGGGTGCTTTTATTCGACATTCTTCTCTACAAGGTCACTTTGTTAACAGCTTGCCCCGGTCCACCTAATCATTATAATGCCTATGAAACAAAATTTCAACAATATCTTAATTGCAAGTCCATTTCCAGCCCCCTAAAGTAAAGTATCTGCATGCTATAAAATAGTGTCATTTCTTTTATGACGTTTACCACAATTCACGTTTTTGCAGTTGCTTCAATTACATATAACTTTTGGAAAGCGTGCATGGGCATGTTTCGCCTGTCTGTTCATTAGAATTTAAATGCAACATAAAATTGGCAACATCCTACTGCTACGAATATAAGCCTCATGCATAGTGATAAATAGGTACATGTATATTCGCATTTGCAGGAATAGACAAAAAAATAATTTCATGCTATAATACATTTCTACTATAAATTTATATTTTGCTTCAAATGAAAAACGGCTACATAGCAGTGAGCTTACAAAACACAGTAAAGGTCATCGTTAACACCAGCAAATAAACTATAAATTAATTCATCGATTTAAGTAATACAGTTAGCCTGATGCGTATGTACACAAACTTGGTTGTAGAGAAATATGGACCGAAAGGAAGGATGCTTGTCAAGAAGCAGTCAACTTGATAGCGGCATAGGAACGAAGCAGCAATTTAGGTATGAGTTCTTGAAAAGGATCTTCTCCATTTCACATAGGCCTGCCGTGAAACAGATTTTAAAGCTGCATTTTGCTGTCGAAAGCATAGCGCAAATTAGTGTTGTGCCTACCTCTCAGAGTAGCACATAATTTGATTACAAATCCAAAAGCAGACACCAGGAGAATATTATTCTGGTTCAATGCTTGAAATATAGCTAGGACTGTGAAATTAGAGTTGCCGTAAATCACAGATGTACATCATTTAACTTGTGACAAATGTGGATCTAGGATAACTGAACTTTATTTTCCTCACCGGTGTTATATTTTCTAAGAGAAAAAATAGCACTGCTTTCAAATGGTAAATATGCTTTAAATCAAATAGAGTGCTTTATTATCATACTCTAAGACAATAAAGCACTCAGACTTTCGGTCGAAATTGAAATTCGGTCGCATTGAAAGATACATCATTTTGAGTAATGACTTAGTGTCTCATGTCATTGTTATAATAATGGATATGGCTTGCGGTTTGAATTTTAGCCTGAATGAGGGTATAGCCTATACATGTACTTTTTCATGTAGGCTACTGCGGTATCATCAGCCCGTCTCTATTTCTTCTTTCATCTCTTAAAAAGGATTCGCTATTTACACCAAAGTATAATTTGTTAGGAGAATTTTTCCATTGCTTCATATTTATCAAAATTCATCTAGAAGGATAAAATCGACACTGCACCGACTGGCTCATCAATTTCTCTGAGCATCAAAGTCGAAAGTCCTGATCAATAGACTGTGCTTGAGGGCATATCGGTAAGGGCATCTGAAGAATCCTTCTTCGGGACAGTGTGGTGCATCAAGTAGATTTGTATTTACATGTGTGTTAGCTGGGAATTCTGATTTGGGACAGTACTATAGTACCTGAAGTATTCTAGTTGAACGTAGTTGGCAGACTACATGTATAGGCCTACTTGCTTTTCATATTATTCCATTTGTTTCTAGTCTTTATGGATTATATTGGGCTTGCATCCTTCGCTATAGCTTTTGTGATGATGCTTCCCATTTTGTGCCGTCCCAAATTATTATCTCCCATTTTTGTTTGATCTCGCTCGTGCAGATTTCGAGAGATTTTTGAAAACCTAAAAGCCTAGAAAAATTTGTATTTTGGCCGGGGAGGCCTGAACTAATGGCAACATTTTGATAACGTTGGAGAACTAATCATACTATTGTCATTGTTCTATGATACTGTAATACTAATATAGAACTACTATAATAAAGTACCATAAATAACTACTATATTATAATACTAATTATTGCTTTTAGAATTCACACTGTATTTGATGAATACGATTGTCACAAGTAGTAATAAAAGGTCCATAATAAACACAGCGCGCCCCCCCCCTCTGGAACGACAGAGTGTCGTGGTCGGCCGCCGTGGTGCTTCGGGTCTGACTCCCCCCCCTCTGGAACGACAGAGGTTGTAGTCTGTCGTGGTGTGCCGGCCAGGTGGGTCCACGTTCACAAACTGTTCGCTGACTCCCCCCCCTCTGCAACGACAGAGTGTGAGACTCGGGTGAGTTGGTCCGACCGCCTGGTTGACGTGGGCGACCGTCCAGGTTGACGTGGGCGACCGTCTAGGTTGACGTGGGCGACCGTCTAGGTTGACGTGGGCGACCGTCTAGGTTGACGTGGGCGACCGTCTAGGTTGTCGTGGATGGTGAAATGGCTGCCAGATTCGGATTCAGCGTAAAATTCTGAATCGGTATGGTGAGTTTCAAGGCAATCGGCGAGAAAAAATTTTTCTTCAAAATTTTAACAGAGTTAGAATTTGGGACGTTTTGGTGTGTAGCGCCCAAACGAAGCATTGGATGAGAAAACGGAGGCCAGATTCGGATTCAGCGTGAAATTCTGCATCGGTATGGTGAGTTTCAAGTCAATCGGAGAGAAAAAATTTTCGCTGACGTCCCCCCCCTCTGGACAGCTCGCTTCGATTTTGGCTTCCAGTGGACGGATTTTGTCGTGCCATAGCTCGTTTGAAAGCTAAGAGTGAGACAAATTCACTGAAAGAATCGGCTTGTTCCTATCTGTCTTCGTTTAGATGTGACACGCCATTTAAGATTTTGGGACATTGGCGAAAAACGACAGAGTTAGAATTTGGGACGTTTTGGGCTGTAGCTTCAAAACGAAGCATCGGATGGGAAAACGGATTTCAGATTTGGAATCAGCGTGAAATTCTCTATCTGTATGGTGAGTTTCAAGTCAATCGGAGAGAAAAAATTTTCAACATTTTTCGAAAAAACGACATAGTTAGAATTTGGGACGTTTTGGTGTGTAGCGCCAAAACGAACCATCGGATGAGAAAACGGAGGCCAGATTCGGATTCAGCGTGAAATTCTGCATCGGTATGGTGAGTTTCAAGTCAATCGGAGAGAAAAAATTTTCGCTGACGTCCCCCCCCCTCTGGACAGCTCGCTTCGATTTTGGCTTCCAGTGGACGGATTTAGTCGTGTCATAGCTCGTTTGAAAGCTAAGAGTGAGACAAATTCAGTGAAAGAATCGGCTTGTTCCTATCTGTCTTCGTTTAGATGTGAGACACCATTTAAGATTTTGGGACATTGGCGAAAAACGACAGAGTTAGAATTTGGGACGTTTTGGTGTGTAGCGCCAAAACGAAGCATCGGATGAGAAAACGGAGGCCAGATTCGGATTCAGCGTGAAATTCTGCATCGGTATGGTGAGTTTCAAGTCAATCGGAGAGAAAAAATTTTCGCTGACGTCCCCCCTCCTCTGGACAGCTCGCTTCGATTTTGGCTTCCAGTGGACGGATTTAGTCGTGTCATAGCTCGTTTGAAAGCTGCGAGTGAGACAAATTCAGTGAAAGAATCGGCTTGTTCCTATCTGTCTTCGTTTAGATGTGAGACGCCATTTAAGATTTTGGGACATTGGCGAAAAACGACAGAGTTAGAATTTGGGACGTTTTGGTGTGTAGCGCCAAAACGAAGCATCGGATGAGAAAACGGAGGCCAGATTCGGAATCAGCGTGAAATTCTGCATCGGTATGGTGAGTTTCAAGTCAATCGGAGAGAAAAAATTTTCGCTGACGTCCCCCCCCCTCTGGACAGCTCGCTTCGATTTTGTCTTCTAGTGGACGGATTTTGTCGTGCCATAGCTCGTTTGAAAGCTAAGAGTGAGACAAATTCACTGAAAGAATCGGCTTGTTCCTATCTGTCTTCGCTTAGATGTGAGACGCCATTTAAGATTTTGGGACATTGGCGAAAAACGACAGTTAGAATTTTTGCGATGGCTGCCTACTGTAGAGCCAAAACGAAGCATCGGATGGGAAAACGGAGGCCAGATTCGGATTCAGCGTCAAATTCTACATGGAAATGGTGTATTTCCAGCTCAATCGGCAGCTCAATCGGAGAGAAAAAATTTTCGCTGACGTCCCCCCCCTCTGGACAGCTCGCTTCGATTTTGGCTTCCAGTGGACGGATTTTGTCGTGCAATAGCTCGTTTGAAAGCTAAGAGTGAGACAAATTCACTGAAAGAATCGGCTTGTTCCTATCTGTCCTCGTTTAGATGTGAGACGCCATTTAAGATTTTGGGACATTGGCGAAAAACGACAGAGTTAGAATTTGGGACGTTTTGGTGTGTAGCGCCAAAACGAAGCATCGGATGAGAAAACGGAGGCCAGATTCGGATTCAGCGTGAAATTCTGCATCGGTATGGTGAGTTTCAAGTCAATCGGAGAGAAAAAATTTTCGCTGACGTCCCCCCCCTCTGGACAGCTCGCTTCGATTTTGGCTTCCAGTGGACGGATTTATACGTGTCATAGCTCGTTTGAAAGCTAAGAGTGAGACAAATTCAGTGAAAGAATCGGCTTGTTCCTATCTGTCTTCGTTTAGATGTGAGACACCATTTAAGATTTTGGGACATTGGCGAAAAACGACAGAGTTAGAATTTGGGACGTTTTGGTGTGTAGCGCCAAAACGAACCATCGGATGAGAAAACGGAGGCCAGATTCGGATTCAGCGTGAAATTCTGCATCGGTATGGTGAGTTTCAAGTCAATCGGAGAGAAAAAATTTTCGCTGACGTCCCCCCCCTCTGGACAGCTCGCTTCGATTTTGGCTTCCAGTGGACGGATTTAGTCGTGTCATAGCTCTTTTGAAAGCTGCGAGTGAGACAAATTCAGTGAAAGAATCGGCTTGTTCCTATCTGTCTTCGTTTAGATGTGAGACGCCATTTAAGATTTTGGGACATTGGCGAAAAACGACAGAGTTAGAATTTGGGACGTTTTGGTGTGTAGCGCCAAAACGAAGCATCGGATGAGAAAACGGAGGCCAGATTCGGATTCAGCGTGAAATTCTGCATCGGTATGGTGAGTTTCAAGTCAATCGGAGAGAAAAAATTTTCGCTGACGTCCCCCCCCCTCTGGACAGCTCGCTTCGATTTTGTCTTCTAGTGGACGGATTTTGTCGTGCCATAGCTCGTTTGAAAGCTAAGAGTGAGACAAATTCACTGAAAGAATCGGCTTGTTCCTATCTGTCTTCGCTTAGATGTGAGACGCCATTTAAGATTTTGGGACATTGGCGAAAAACGACAGTTAGAATTTTTGCGATGGCTGCCTACTGTAGAGCCAAAACGAAGCATCGGATGGGAAAACGGAGGCCAGATTCGGATTCAGCGTCAAATTCTACATGGAAATGGTGTATTTCCAGCTCAATCGGAGAGAAAAAATTTTCGCTGACGTCCCCCCCCTCTGGACAGCTCGCTTCGATTTTGGCTTCCAGTGGACGGATTTTGTCGTGCAATAGCTCGTTTGAAAGCTAAGAGTGAGACAAATTCACTGAAAGAATCGGCTTGTTCCTATCTGTCCTCGTTTAGATGTGAGACGCCATTTAAGATTTTGGGACATTGGCGAAAAACGACAGAGTTAGAATTTGGGACGTTTTGGTGTGTAGCGCCAAAACGAACCATCGGATGAGAAAACGGAGGCCAGATTCGGATTCAGCGTGAAATTCTGCATCGGTATGGTGAGTTTCAAGTCAATCGGAGAGAAAAAATTTTCGCTGACGTCCCCCCCCCTCTGGACAGCTCGCTTCGATTTTGGCTTCCAGTGGACGGATTTAGTCGTGTCATAGCTCGTTTGAAAGCTAAGTAATGGATAAAAGACCGTTCCAGGACACCATAAAATCAAAAAAATAGTACTTTTAAAAACGACATAAATTTATGAATGTAGTCCCTTTTTCAGGTTTTTAAGACCTAAATTCATGAATTTAGTCCATTCAAAAAGTACCATTTTTTCAAAAAATGGTATTTTTAAAAACAACATAAATTCATGAATTTGAACCCTTTTTCAGGTTATGAAGACCTAAATTCATAAATCGGCTAAAGCCAGAGGAGCTTCGCTCCGATTTGGGTGTTTTTAAAAATACCCAATTTTTCAAATTTTTCAAAATCTCAAATTTGTGATTATGACATTTTGCTCCCAAAATCATGACCGTTCAAGGACACCGAAAATCATAAAAGTTGAGAATCTCAAATTTGTGATTATGACATTTTGCTCCCAAAATCATGACCGTTCTAGGACACCGAAAATTAGTATTTTTAAAAACGTCTTTTAAATCCATTTTTCAGGTTTTTAAAATATATCATGTGACTAAAAATATTTCTTTAAAAATGGATGAAACAAAAGTGGAAGGAACTTCAGAAATGGAAGAAACAAAAATGGAAGGAACCTCAAGAATATATCCTTCGTTATCATATGAACGTAGTTCTACTTTAATGGACATTGAAAAGATTAACATTGAAAAAATGAATAAAGAAAAACACAAAGATAGAGTAAGGTATATGAAAGATAAGGAATCTCAATTATTATTAAGATTAGAGCATTATAAAAAATTAAGAAAGAGATGGAGTAAAGTTAAGAATGTAACACAAGGAATTGGCATATTCTTAACAATAAGTTTAGGTGCTTTAACAATTGTTATATCTTCAGGTGTTTTAGTAATTCCAGTAGTTGCTACAGCTTTAACAGGTACGGGTGTTTTTGCAACTTCACTTGCTACAATGTTAGAAAAATCTTTAATAACTAAGAAACGAAAATCATTAAAAACTAAGCATTTACATATTAAAGAAGTATATGATAAACTACATTACTACTTTCAAAGAGTATGTGATGATAATGTTATTACGTTAGATGAGATTGAAAAATTTGATCAAATAGCTAATGAAGTAAATCAAATATCATTTCAATCACAGACAGAAAAAGTTGATGATAAAAATAAAAAGGATGGCAAAATTTCTAGTGATGGTAAAACTTTTAGTGATGATAAAATTTTTTTAGAAGAGCTAAAAACTTTATTAGACAAAACTTTATTAAACAAAACTTAATACGAGAAAATTTTAAACGAGAAAATTTTAAACGTGAAAACTTTAAACGTGAAAACTTTAAACGAAAAGATTACAAACAACAAAGCAATAAAAAAATAATTTGTTCAGTAAAATGTTTTTGCTGTATACCAATGTTACCACAAAATTCAAATATTATATTTTAAAAAAATAGACAAAATTAAAGCTGATAATAAAACATAAAATATTAAAACATTATATTTGTATATTTTTATTACTCGGTAAACAATTGTTCGATAACTCTTTCATGAATTTTTTTATCAATATTAATTGTGATAAATCCATAATCTTTTGACCAAGCATTATTACACGATTGTTTAAATTCATCTTTATCTCTTATACATAAATCTCTTAACAAATCACTTAAGTTTCTTGCATTTATTTCAAATAGTATAAATATATTTGCATTCTTTCTAATAACACTTCCATCTAATGAATACATACTTTGTGTTAAATAAAATACACTACAGTTATTATGTCTACCTCTTGTGAAATAATTTCTTTGAACTGACTGATTTCTGTCATTAACACAATCATCAAAAATTACACAATGTTTCATTGTTTTATCTAGTTTACTAGGATCTTGCATATTACCACTATCATCTATTAATTGTATTTTTATATGTTTATTTTTATTGGATTCAACTAATTGTTTATTTTTTGCTGCTTCTTCACACCACAAATTTATTTCTTCTTCATCTTCAGATTTTTCATATTCTTCGAATAGAGAAGCAATTGCTGTTTTTGTAAGATTATTTTCAAATCCATATTTTAAAAATTGATAGACGGGTTGTTCTGCTGTTGTTGTATAAATTATAAGATTGTTATAATCCAAAAAATTTGGAGACGTTAAAATTTTAAATAATAGATATGTTTTTCCACATCCTGATCTTCCGCAAATAACTGCTAAAACTTTATTAGATAAATTTGGATGATGATTAAATTTAAGTTTTTTTTTATTTAAAGACATTTCATTCATTTTTAAAGTAATAAATTCATCCATTATTGAATTAGTGTTTTTAGAAACAAAAAAATAAAAATAAAATTTTAATTTAAGTTTATTTTTTTTTATTTTTTGTTTCTAATAATAAGATTAATAAGATTAATAAGATTAATAATGAAAATGATAAAAAAAATTAAACTTCTCTATTGTAGCGTAAAAGTTTATACCTCTCGAACGGGAGTTTATACCTCCCGAACCAAAAGATCTATCATAATCTCTTCACCTCCAAAATTTATTTCTTGTCCTTTCTCATCAGTGATTCTAATGTTAATGTTGCTAATAGTTTTTCTTGTAATAGGGAAATATATTAATGTTTGTGGAAATACATTTAATCTATAACCAATGGGTACAGTAAAAGCTGGAAAACTGAATATTAAATTTGACATTTACCATTTATATATCCTCCTTCAATAATGTCACAATGTACAACAATTGAATTTATTTCAGTTATTTTTGGAATCTTCTCACCTAAATGATAACCTTGGCTATAGGTTTGTTTATTAAATCCTAATAGCTTTGACAATGATCTATCATGATTAAAATCAACTTGATGATTTTCGTCTAAAGTAAGAGAAAATTTATTAACTGCCGGTTCAACTGCAAAATGTAATTGTTTCTTATCTTTAAATGGTATACCTAAATGTCTCTTAATTTCATTTGATATTGATTCAACTTCGTAAGAACCAGGAAGAAAAGTTAATATTTTCCATGTTTTGCCTTTATCAGTAGAATATCTAAATTGATCATTCACATCTTTGATAACGTTTTGAATAGTGTTAAATGTAGAGAAACTAGTCAATGCAATTTGATCATTTTTATTTTGTTCCAAATGTAGAATGGGTTCTAAATTACAAGTGTGTGATGAAGTAGTTGTTATAATTTTTAACGTCGTACTAAATTTTGATGAACCCAAAATCTCTGTTAGATTTTCTAAATGATTATTAATTTTGTCTAAATCTGCTGAACACATTTTTTAGTTAAAATTTTAAATAAATATTTTTTTTATAAAAAATTAAAAACAACAACATATTTCAGCTACGGGCGAAGCCCTGGAGGACATCAGAGATGACCGGTTCGGGCGAAGCCCTGGAGGACATCAGAGATGTCCGGTTATACTTTTATAATCCTCTTCATTTAGAATCTTCTTTTCTAACAGTCTTTTCAATATAGCATGAATTTCATTAAAACTAGAATTATGTCCTTCTTTTATTGCCGATATTAAAATATTTAATCTATTTAGTAATTCTTGTGGATCATCTGGTAAAAATACAGTTGTTTCTGTTTTTTGTTTTTCAGATAAACCTTTCCCTACTTTAACTCCCGTTGATAATAAATTTTCTAATTGTTTATAACGTCTTAGAGATTTTACTACACCTACTCTATCTAATATAGTTTTATATTTTATTAGATCTTCTACAGCATAATTTTTTAAATCTGCTCCTCTTAAAAGATCAACAAAATTTCTATCTAAACTAATAGGTTTTTTATCTGGAGTAAAAATTAATCCTCGTAAAGGTTGTGGAAATATTTCTTTACCACTAAGATAAAATCTTGCAAATAATTTTTTATCTAAAAAGAAAGTAGAATGTTCGAATAACATAGATTTTGGTAATTTTTTATCTATGTTTGCCTCTAATAAACCATAGTCATCTAATAGTGTTTTAAGTACAGGATCCGCTATATCAACACGTTTTTCATTAAGTTCCTTTTCAAGAGTTTTAAATGGTTCGACAGTTTTTTCATAATCAGTTTTACTTCTTCAGATAATTTTAATTTATCAAACATATCAGATTGAATACCAGCTTTGTCATTCTATGTTGAAGATGATTTTCTTTCATAATATTTCTTTGTTTTATTAATTCGTCTAATTGTTTTATTCTTTTAAAATTATCAGCTCTAACTTTATCCATTTTTATATGATAATTTTATATTATTATTTTATGTTATATTATTATATTATTTTATAATATTTTATAATATTTTATATTTTTATATTGTTATATTGTTATATTTAGAAAATAGAAATTAGAAAATTAAAAAGGTAAAGTAGTTATTCCATCAGGTAAAATTTTTCTTTTATCATCAAATGGATCTAATGCTAATTTATGTTCTTCTTTTAAATACATTTTATGTTTCTTTGAATTAAGTCTATAATTATATGCTGTTTTTATTTCATTATTAAATAATGCATTTTTATAATCTTGAAATGTTATTTGATTAGCCACTGATGCCTTTGAAATTCCTTTTAATGTTTTATGTGTTTTAATATTATTAGTTGTATCATAACAGTAACATTTAGATTTTAAAAATATAGCTTCTGTTATGAAATCTTCATTTCCCTCTAATTCATCTTTTACTTTACATAAATCAGAAGGTTGAATGATATCTTTTATTTTATTAATTTCTTCATCAAGTGTAGAATTATACGGTATTGTTAATTCTAAGAAAATAGAATCGGTATCTGTAAAGTGTAATTTATAGTTTTTGCTGGGGTCATAAGCAGGTGCTAAATAATCATATATAAAATCTATACATAAATAGTTTAGCTAATTCTAATATAGTGAAACCAATGAAATTAAACTTATCATGTTTTACAATGCTTCTTCTTAGATGAACAGACAAAGTTCATCGCTGAATCTAGTAGTTCTTTATATGTAGGGGGTTTTTCCTTGTTAAATTTTGAAATCTATCTCTATCATAAACTATTTCAATTTTTTGTCTATTACGTACATTTTCTAAAGTCTTACCATAAAATGCATTATTCATTAATTTGAAGAAAACGTTTCCAAAATCATCTTTATTTCTTTTAGCTATTTTACGTTTTTCAATATTGAACTCTATATAATTTTTTAACCATTTAGATTTTCTATACTCTAGTTTTCGATGTATTTTGGTTTTTGTGATAATCATTCCATGATCTAAATACCAATCTAGCATTCTTCCTTCAACAACATAATTTCATTTATTGCTTTGTGTTAAAATAAGTTTTTTTGTTGTCCTATATTTCTTAGTAATTAAAGATTTTTGATAATCTGAAAAATCTTCTATATTGGGAATTTTGTTTTCTGGACAGAAAGGATAATATTTTGATGCGTCTTTTATATAATCAGGATATACTAAATCAACTTCATATACATAACCAAAATTATTTTCACCATCATATGTTCTTTGATAATCTAGATTATTACACCATGTCATTTCACCTGTTGGTAATTCTTGTATCATGCAAGAAGAATATAAGCTATTAAAATCATAATATAATAAATAGTTTTCTCTCATGAATTCATCAATTGCATTTTCACGTTCTACTCCTTCTCGTTTCGTTCGAAAAATTTCTAATATTTTTTCTTTTTCTTCTGGAGATAAAGGTTTCATTATTCCATATTCTTGTGGATTTACTTTCTTATTATAACATTTAACATATCTATTACCTAAAACTGATGAAACTCCACCTCTAATTCCAGATTCAAAAAATAATAATTTATCATATGTATTTTCTTTATAATGTTTAAGTTTAACATTTGTAAGTTTTAATCCTGCTAACCATGTTAAACCTGGTGTAGAATAACAATAACATGGATCTATTCCGTAATATTCTAAACACATATCACGAAAGTTTTCAAAAAGATCAGCTAGTATTAATACATCTATCTGTAGATATTTCATTGTATAATCATACATTGTTTTACAATATAACTCTCTCCAATTCTTTTCAGCTTCTGCATAGTCTTCGTCAGATAATTGTGATTGTTTTAATGTTGATTTAAATTTATTTATTGGAGGAAGTTGTTTTTCTTCCATAATTTTTTTCACAGAATTAAAATCAGTCTTCGACTGTGAACCACAGGTTTTATCTCCAGTTATATCAGTCTCCGACTGTGAGCCGCAGGCTATATACTCATACGGAAATATTCCTTTTAAAGGTTTTAAATTATATTTATTTATATATTTTACATTGTTAGGTTTCAAGTTTTTCCCATAACATCTAATGAATAAGGAGTAAAAAATCTAAATGCATCTAAAATTCTAATACAAACCTAATTGAATTGACATTGAAAAATATCTTCTTCTTGTTTACATAGTACATTTATTTTTTGTTGTTGTAATTTTTCAGATGAAAATAAATTCTTTTCATTACTAGATGGAAATCATATTTAGAACCATTATAGAAATATAAAGGAACAAATGTTATATTTAAATTTATTAGCATTAAGATTACAAGAATTATGTGCTGCACCTCTATATAATCCATTTAGATGATCATGATCTTTTACTCTTTATCCAATATATCTACCTCTGCCAGTTTTTATATTTATTTGTAAAACCTTTTCCACAGTAATAACAATTTATTTCATCATAAAATTCTTTTCTTTCTTCCATCCGTTAATGGTATCATTGGTTTTATTTGTTTCAAAGCAATTGTGAAAAACGTCCTTGTAATTCTTCTACTTTCTTTGTAAACATTCTGAACTGTCTCTCACCATAGTATTGTAAATATTCTGATTTAAATAATTCAGGATAATTTGAATGAATGTACATTCCCCAACATAACATGGTTTTTTTGTTCAAATAAATATTTTTCTTTACTTTGTTCAGTTGAACTTTTTCCAGGTGCACTTCTTTCAGGCGCACTTTTTTCAGAATTATAATTTTCAGGAATTATAATTTTTCAGAATTATAATTTTCAGAATCGGGTGAAGCCCTGGGAACTTTCCGTTTGATTGTTTGTGTCATATTAACATTATATGCTTCAAAATCACAATAAATAGTAAAGGGTACTTTATTTCTTTTAAAAATACCATTTATTATATTCTAAATAATCATCTTTTGGAAAAGTATTTTGAACTGCTTCGTTTTGTTGACAATTCTCTAAATGTCTATTCATTTCTTCTAAAGTTCTAAAACTTGTCATACATTGAAGACAAGGAAAATTTTTATTATCTGAAGTTTTTGTGAATATAGAAACATCTTTACACAATATAAAATGTCCCTGATAATATAATATATTCGCTTGTGCTGGTTGTTTTGACTGTTCTAATTTTACAAATTCATCTTTATATATTTCATGTGTTTCATTAATTTCTTTTGTAAGATTAAATGTATTTTGATAATAATTTTGATTTAATATTTGTAACTGATAACTATATTCTTTATCATATTGTTCTTTATATTGTTGTAGACATTTTTTTAAAGATTCATTTATTTTTTGATTGGTTTCATTTTCTTCATTATTTAATTTTTTATTATTTTCTTCATTTAATTTTTGAATTGTTTCTATCTTATTTTGATATTTATGGTGATATTCTTGTAGTAACATTTTTGTTTGTTGTTGATAATCTGTTTTACATTTTTGTAACTTTTATTTAAATTTTCTAATTTTTGTTGATATTCTGAAGATAACAGAT